>DWPV01001772.1:0-19318 GCA_018251915.1 Urbanus proteus proteus
GTTGTAAATTGTAGTGGCGCTCGATTGGAGGAAGATAAATACATATTATTTTATGACAAAATTTATGCATAAAATATATTTTCTCTAATTTAATGTCCGCTGTGGGCCTGAAATGGGCATTGCCCTTTTTAAACTTTATACATTAAAATACATAAAATAAAAATAAAGTACAAATAGAGGCATTAAATACCAATAAAATACATTTTAATTTTAAAGTTTATAGAACAAAAAACATTATTAAAGGTAGAAAATAATATTTTAAAAAGTTTAATATTGAAGGTATGGTGTATGAAAATATCTTTAAACTGCTCTCCTGTAAAATTTTCCTTTTGGATATACAATAGTTTACTTGGGAGCTATCGAAATGTATTTATGAACTTTTGCAAACATTTTTTTTATTAATAATGAAGTCGCAAATGAGCATCCTGTCTACCTGATGGTAAGTGGCCGGATAGACACCTTTTATCAGCCCCAGATAAGATTAGAATCTTACCTGACGTCAAACACGTTTCTTCCTCTAAGGATTATGTTGGTATGCCTCGGATAAGTATGTGTCCCTTACCACACCAACACAGATCACATCATCTGCTGTTATTAAGGAGAAAAAGATGTGGTAGTGGTGCAGACCAAGTTGAACCACAAAGACATGTGTGATCAGCCTAATTAGACTTTAAAGTCTTAACAGAGATACCTGATTACATCTTTAACACTTGTTTAACCACACACAGAAGTAAATTTAAATACAATACGAAAATCAATAATTTTTAATATTGTTACACCTGAAGTTTAGAAAACGAGTTTGGAATAGGAATTTTCTAATATCTGTTACTTAATTTGTGTTAGTCCCACTTCTTGGGAATCTTGGCAACTATCCATGTGGGGCAGGCAAAATGAGGCAAAAAATGTAGCCATCCTAATCATGTCCATATATGTTCCCACCAACATGAGAAAAAAAATACGGACATGAGTATTTTTTTTACAGGATTATTTTTTATTATTATTAAACATAGAGCAAGATTTTTGTTTTGATAAATATAAAAAAAAATATCTAAATTTTTTTGGCGTCCATCACTATTAGATGCCCTCCATAATAAAGCTACTAAAATAACTACATCAATTCTAATGCATACTACATATATGTATAATTACCTTGCTCCGACAAACTCATAGCACTCAGACATGCGTTTCCATTTGTGCACAGTTTCAAACGGCCCAAACTCCATCCTGAGGCTGATGTCTAACTCATTGGGATTGCGAAGCTGATCATTGATCAACATCTCCCGGTTCTGCATTAATGCTGATTTCCTGGAATACACAGTTTAATAAATTAATAAATAATATCCTTTTTTTAAGACTCAGGTAGCAAACAAGCATGCAGGCTAGTTGATGGTAAGACACTTTTTACACACAGCCCCACAGTAGGATTTTCTCCTGTTGTGGGTGCCACGGACACACATAGATAAATACACAAACATCCAGTACAGAAATCTAAATTCACCATTCAGATGTCTGGATTCAGATTCTGTCTGGCTGGGAATCGAACTCTTACCAATTGTGTGTCAGACCATTAAAGTGAATGTAACGTAAAATATGACGATTGTCATATTTTTATATTTACTATTTTTAACTGAAAGATTAACATATACAAATACACCCTACAATTGTCTGGCTCCAAATATTGTCAATAACTTTTATACACTCTAGTATCCATAAAATTAGTGAAAAATTAGAAACACATTATTATTGTAATGTCCTCTTTATACAATAATTATCCTTATTAATTATTACTTTTAAAAGCAATGACATCATTTTTGATGGTTTAAAATGACATTCAAACACTTTATATTATGTAATTATTTTTAATGCTAATTGTTTTGTCTATTTGTTTATTATTAACAAAATTTCTTAACTATACACAGGATGTATAGGTAATAAATAAATATTGCCATTAAAACTATATCTTAATAAAGTATAAAACAAAGTCGCTTTCTGCTGTCTGTCCATATGTATGGTTAAATCTTAAAAACGAAGCAACGGATTTTGATGCATTTTTATAATAGATAGAGTGATTCAAGAGGAAGGTTTACATGAAATTTATGTGTGTGAAGCCACGGGCAAAAGCCGAGTTATATTAATTAGAAAAAAATAACATCATCATGATAAAAATATGCAGTGATGATTAAACTACAGGATGATACATTATTATGTATCATTATTTCTGCAGTTGTTGTTATTGTTGTTTTTCTTTTTAAAGAATATATATCGCACCTTCGGAGGGACAAGAGCATAAAACGTAGAAATGACTAAATTGGGTTAAATATTCCACAGTGCATTTAAAACATCCTACTATCTGGTAGAACAAAGTCAGCCATTCAGTTGGGTTTCATTTCAATATTAGATAGTGTCTGTCCGATTTGTCCATTGTTTTTTTTGTCAATATTGGCGCGACAACGACTCAAATCTATGTGGTGAAAAATTGTAAAACATGCACTTGTGCCCTTGTCCCTCCTAAGGTGCTATATAATGATTTTTAAACAACAATAATACAGCAACTGCAAAATAAAAAATGCAATAAGAAAAGCTCGTACTTACTAAAGGAAAGGAAAAGGTCTCACAACTATATTGATGGGAGTAGCAATAAAATTATGTAATGTTAAGTTTAGTGACAAAATTGAAAGTGAAATTGAAAATAAAATCAACAAATTAACACAATGTTAATTGTAAGACTAATAATTGCAAAATCATAAAATAGTAAAAAACATATTAAATAAAACGTGTTTATTGGGAGATTAAGATATTAAGTTGAATTGGATTAAGAAAATATATATCAAAATATAATTAAAATCAAAGGATTTTTTAATAGAAATACAATGTAATACATAATGGCTAAGCTGTATGTTTAAAAAAATACGTGGAAAATTATAGAAACTACGAAAATTTGAAACAAATTATACTTAAAGCAAACTATGTTACCGTTCCAGATAATTTAAACACACGGAATCACCAAAATAAATTAAAAATAGGTCGGAGAAAAAATTTATGTCTACCTGGTCATTGACTCCCACAGAAAGTTTCGGCAATTTGTAAATTCTTACAATAATCTGCATGCTAAATAATTGAAGTTCAGATACACTTTTTTACCTGGACCTGATTAAAATGAAGATTACTGACACTTAATAAATTATAAATAACATCAATAAATTAAAATAAACAGCTTCAAACAAATTGAGAAAACCTTTTTGACAAACTGGTGGTATAATTGACATTTGAGGAAATGACATTGACAGAAGGGCTGCCAACAATTTGAAAAAAATTCCCCTAAAATGAATAAAAACTTGTATTTTTTATTTAAATTTACCAAATGAAATTCAGAAGTATTAAACAAACAATCTGACGCTAAAAATAGAAACATTTTTGTGCCTGGATTTGATGACGAAAATTAAAGATATCACAGACATAAAATACCGTTTATATGAAACACCCGCATATTTTCCCCAGATGTACCTAAATTTAGAGGAAACTTTTCGAATTTAGCAACACTACTTGACAGATAACTGCAAAATAAAATCAATTCTTACGTTCCATTTAATGATGAAAACACATAAATATTAAATATTAACTATCGATGTTTGCAAAAGTTTAATTTACATTTATATTAATAAATTCAGTCTTTTTATAAAACTAACAAAGTAAATCAAATTAAAATTATTTTGTGATACTACAATTTAATATTATAGTATAGATTAGATACATTAATATAATTTTATAGAGTCATTGAGACCGCTTTGTGCGCTATTACTTTGAATCACGTGTATAGTTGTTTTATTATATGTTACATATAACTATTTTATTTGTTTGCAAAACTTTAAATCTATACATGTGATCTTTAAAATTACAAATGATGTAAAACGGAACGCAAAAATAGCTACCAAAACTTATTCAAATCAAATTCAATTTTTATCTGTGTACTTGATCATCTCAACTTAATTTCAACAGCATATTTTCCCAGGAAAATAATTCAGCGAAGGTAGTTTATCGTGTTTCTGTCGAAAAAACATTAATAATTCAAATTTTATCGCTCTATAAACATCGTAATTTTTGTAACAAAAATGTCTTCGCCGGTGAGTACTATTGTTGGCTTTTGTTGTTGTAAGGAGTTTGAGCGGCGTATAAACATGATTTGGTCTTTAGGTGAAGGAAAGTGTGAGGCGCAATAGCGAGAGCGAGGTGGGCGACGCGGAGACGCCGGAGCACGACCCTCACTTCGACCCGATCGTGTCGTTACCGTTGGTGGAAATCCACACGAATGAAGAGGATGAGGAGGAACTCGCGAAAATACGTGCGCGATTGTACAGATACGATACCGCTGACCACGAGTGGAAGGTAAATTGGTCTACAGATAATTAAGTTTCATAGATTAATTACAATTGGCGCACTGCTTATTGGTTTATAAAATAAAATAGAATAAATAAAATCCGTTCATATTATGGAAGTTCTTTGTTCTACTTACTCTTGTATATCTTCTGATATCGCATAAGTGATTGTAGTAATTTTATCATATTTAATCCATTATAAAGTTCCGTCTGTTTGTAGTTTTAAATGCTGTTTACTTTTATTTCCACGTATTTTTTTTCTATTTGGACGTATAACATTTCAGGAGCGTGGCACAGGGGACATAAAACTGCTGCGCCACAGAACAAACAATACCGTAAGAGTGGTCATGAGACGCGATAAGACTCTTAAGGTGTGCGCAAACCACTTCATCACACCAGACATAAGGATGAATGTACATTGCGGCTCCGATAAGGCTTTCAACTGGTCGGTATTCGCGGACTACGCAGACGAGCAGTGCAAGCAAGAACTGCTTGCCATCAAGTTTGGGAACCCACAAAGTAAGCTAAGTTGCTACGGCTCCCAAGTAAACTATTGTATGTCTAAAAAGTCAATTTTACAGGAGAGCAGTTTAAAAATATTTTCAAACTATTAATAAATTGTTTTTATCTTTACATATAAGGTTGGTATTGAAGGTATGGTGCATGAAAATATCTTTAAATGGCTCTCCTGTAAAATTGACATTTTAAACATCCGATAATTAACTTGGGAGCCATTGATTGTTTTGTTGTTACTTTATAACTGATGTACTAATTTTTATATAAAAAAGTTGGACATTAGACTAAATATAATGTTATTTTATCACACCATTAATTTAATTACAATGCGTATTTGTTTAAAAAATATACTTGAACAGTTTATTTTTCGGCCGTTATTTCGTTACTACATAGTGGTGGTCACAAAACTAATAGACTAATTTTCCACCAGTGTTGTTAAACAAAGTTACGTTAAGAAAGCATGTGGTCACTTACTAATGATACATACTTTTACCCTTTAATAGTATCACATTTTAAATTGTATAATTATAAAAGCAATATTGAAATCATAATAAGCCAAATAATATAAAGCGTAATGCGCCAGAATGCGACCACCAGCCACATACCGACAAATTCTACTATCACTTCTCTATTACTTCTCTATCTATTCTACTACCACTAGATTTTAACAAAATATAAAATAATAATTAGTAAAAATATAATCCTATAAATAATTAATTAAATGATTTACTGAAGCGTTATTAATACTCTTCTTATTAGAATATACTATTACTATTTAGGACTAACACTTACTTTTGAAGCGTGTTATTTTTATTGCACATTTAGGACATTTCCATGCATACTATTGTGTTATCACACAAATTGGAATGCTAATTTCTACCTTTCAGCAATACAGTAAGCTTTAAATTTCCTAGATTCTTATTACATAAGTATCAAACAAATGTTTAACCCTTATTATTCTTTTTTTCTCCTAGATAAAGATTATTTACCTTTAATTAACAAAACCTAGTCAATGAAGTATTCGCCTACTAAAGGAGACCGCGTTACGGGCGCAATGACGCTACTTTAGTGTTTTAATTTAGTTTGTTTAGCAAATCATATAAGATACCCCGTAAGGAACAGCAAATCATATAAAATACCCCGTTAGGAACAGCAAATCATATAGGGTACCCCGTTAGGAATAGCAAATAATATAAGATACCCTGTTAGGAATAGCAAATCATATAAGATACCACGTTAGAAACAGCGAATCATATAAGATACCCCGTTAGGAAGAACAAATCACATAAGATACCCCGTTAGGAAGAGCAAATCATACCACGTTAGGAACAGCAAATCATATAAGATACCCTGTTTTATGTTGATACATCTTATCATGTTTGGGTTAGGTTTAAATGTCTGTAAGCTGTTGAAGACATTGATCTCTTTGGCGCAATAATAATGACCATTCTATATAACTAACTAACGTGTATATTAATTATATTGGTAAAAAAATAACGATAAATTTTAAGTATTTAACAGCTATCTCTACATTTTGTGTCAGGTTACTTATCTTTAACTCTTATATTATTAAGCTTATCCAAAATGAACTTTTTCTTTATTTATTAAATAGAAGTACAAATTAGTAACGATTTTCATTAAAAAAATGAGAAAGCTAAATAGTTTAAATACATTTTTGTTTATAATTTATTGTCGACATAAATGCATAGATTTGTGTTTATTCAAATCGCTTTTGATAGACACTTGTTATTAATAAAGAATATAATGTTCTAGATAGACCTTTTATTTTAAACAAATGCTTGATGATTCATTCCGTTAACATTATCGTTATCTCTAGTAGTTAGGAATTCTAATTACGTGTAGTGTGTAATAATATTGTTTTAATTCCATAGTTATCTAGAACCCACGACTATGTTCTTGTTTAAATGTGTTATCTTATTTAAATAGTATTATAATGTAGAATTGTAGAATTCTTGTAAATTGATAATTGGTATCCACTAATAACAGGGGCTTCTTTTGCATAAATTAAAAGTCTAAATATCAAATTCTTTTATAAAACCTTATGGCATCTCTAACATACAAAAAGAGTATAGCCTCAACAATAATATCCATATTATCCATAACACAGTAACGACTAGTCATAAAAAAAAGTTGTCATTGCTTTAAACTCAGTGGATTTCTATCTATTTACTGATGTTTCCATCAATTTAAACATGAAAAATTACTGATTAATGACATAAATGGTGATTACAGATGCAGAGCTGTGGAAGACAAAGTTTGCAGAAGCCCAGGAGATTGTCAGAACAAAATGCAGCCTCTACACTCAAGACCCATCCTCGGATGAGGATGAGAGCAGTATTACCAGGAGTGAGGATACTGACACTCCAGAACCTAAGAGTGCAGACAAAACACCAGACGAAGACACTAAAAAAGATTCCGACAAGGACTCTGAAGGTGTTGTTCTCAAACTCAAGGACCTAAAAGTGGACAGTGAAAAATCTGAATAATATCCATTTACTGTTTCGTTGCTAATTGTATAAATGCCAAATTGGACACATGCATCGTGGCATGAAAAGATTTTTGTATTTCTCATTATATATAGTGATAAGGACTTTGTTTTACAATGTTAGAAGCAAAAAAAAATTGGTGTAGTATGTTTGTATTTTTTCTACTGATTTTCTCCACTAGATGTCTAGCTGATGGTACGTTGCAAATGTGACTGCCTTATTTGAATGCAACTATGTAAATAGATTTTATAACGCTGAATGTGAGTGATAGTTTGGATTTGATACGAAGATATCTGAATTAGTGTTAACATTTTAATGTTCATGCATTTAATATGTTTTAGTATATTGCAATGTTTTATTACTTAGTATGTTCTCTTGGTGATTTGAAAGGATGTTAGTGGTTCTAATCTTCTGTTATGTACCCTTAGTAGGAGTTTGTTTCGTTTTCTTGATACAATTTCGGTTTACGTTTAAGCCCATTTTCCATAGTAAAATGTAAGCACCTAGACGGTACACTAGGATACATGTAGGTGCATAGGCTCAAACATAAACGAGGAATGTTTCACTAAACATGATAAACTCGTAATAAGGGTACTGGCTTGCCAAGTCTGCGGGGACATAGAATGTAGTATTAGAGTAAGTTCAGATAAATCTGTGGTTCTTTTTTGTCACGTTAAATTACATAAATGTAATTTTCTATTGCAATGCACTTTAATTTGGTTATTCTTTAGGGTATAAACTACATTCATTTTTATGAAATATAAGGCATTTCTGTTCTCTCGGAATTCGATGAATTAAGAAAATATCTGTGAACTAAAACACTATTTGATTTTTAAAGTGCTTATAATTTAGTCTACAGTGCCTAAATTATATAAGAGATGATAAAATTTTGACAGAACTAGAAGAATCACTAAGATGGCTAGATATTGTACAATAAATGGGTATGTTGGATGTTCCTTCAACACATTCATTTGTGACTCCCCCATAGTTGGGTGGAATTGTGACCCGGTTAAGTATTCATGTTTTATGTAGTTTTTCAACAGTAGAATATTTATAATTTTTATACCTACATTCTTCAGGTAGTAAGAATAAAATTCAAATAGGTTTGAATTAACATTCAACTATTTGAGTCCATGTACATTTTAAATGTATCATACAATATTGTGTATCAAACATGTGATCATGAGAAAGTGTACTTAAATCTTTTCTAAATTTGTTCTATTGTTTCTTTGGAGTGGTTCGTTCTATTGTTTCTTCGTACAGGGGGTGGTGGAGAGCCCAAAAGATAAATAATTAACTAGAAAATTCTTTTATAAAGACATTGAAAGTAAGCTCACCCAACATTGCATTAAGTCCAAAGAAATTAATTCTAATTTCAAAAGAATTTATTGTTAATACAAATTTGTTTAAAATTCATGTTTTGAATTTATTGTTTTTGAATATGTATTGATTGAAAATTGTGTTATAAACTGCATGTAACAAGGTTACTTAATCGGAAGACATAATATTTAGAAGATAATTAAGTTTTTAACAGACTTCTTATTGTATACATATTTCTTTTTTTAATAATTCCATTATAGATACAATTTTACAAATCTTGTTTTATTATACCTTTCAAACACTAAAAAATGAAACCCAACACATTTTCAATTTTTTATTGAGACATTTTGTGCACAAAAACATATTACACTCACATTTTATAGAAATTTACTTGTATAGTTAAAAAAGACAACAAAATATTCAAAATATCTGATAGGACAATTTTATTAGGCTGCTTCGAAGTATATACATATTCCTGAAAATACTTATTTTAGCATACAATTAAAATAAGAAATAAAAATAAACATTACAATGTAATGATTTAAATAGAAAGGAATGTATTATCAGACTTAAAACCCGTAGTCAAATGTAAACATGTTTTCTTTATTTTTAATAATTATAGTATGTTTAATTAATAAGATCCTTCTGCAATAAAGTAATGTTAGTTTCAGAAAATAAATATACATACAATATTAGACGATAACTACAAACGGTGTGTATCGCAGGAATGTATAACATACAATTGACAAAAGCACACTAACACACTTTTGCAGAATGTATGGTATTATAGTCTATGTACCCTTTCACATAGTCTTATTTAGCCAGAAAATTACTACTAATACAGATGTGATATATCAACGATGAATAGATAAACCTATTAATCGTTAGTAATACACATTAAGAGATATTATTAAATAGTATAATTATGTAGTACTGCATTTACACATGGTTGCTCTTGATTAGCCTCACCATCCGACAAATTGTTTCTTGAGATATTTACCTGGCTTAAGACTGGTTCAAGTGTCTGTTCATTAATTTACAATTGTGTAAATACTTTTGCTTTGTCATTTGATACTTTTGACTCATGCCAATAAACAGCTCCCAGTGGATACAAGCAGCGAGGTAACTGACTATCGATTCACTCCAATTATGTAAATGCAGTATAAGAAGTATTAAAAATTCAATGGTATATTTGTTAGGAAGTGACTATTTACAATACAGAAGTGAAGCTACCTAATCAGCTTCAATGTAAATGCAATCTGAAATATGTAACAGCTTACAACTCCTCTTTCTTCTTGATTGGGTCATTACGAAGCTGGAATGTTTGTAGAATGTTAATCCTGATACCCAATTCCTTCTTCTTGTCTTCAGATATTTTGCCGCTGATTAACTTATTTACTCTTTGCTTCTCTGAAATAATGAACTCGTCTCCCTTCTCTTGAATCTTCTCCATTATGGTCTTGTAGATTTTTCCCGATGACGCCTCCTGCAAAACAAAAGGTAAATTTAATATCATGCATTTTGCATGTGTGTTCATTCTATGAGTACATAGAATTATGCCCACGTGGTGTACTACAATTTAAACAATTCCTTTTAATAATAATAGTAATATCTTTAATTGTGAATATAGGTAGGTATACAGGATTTTAATATTTTATAAAAGAACTATATTCATCCCATAAATACAAATATTAGTCACATCACAAAGGCAAGTTATCAAATACATGAGTTAAATGACTAAACAACTGAATTAAATAACTATTTATGTCAGTTAAGAATTCATCAATAGAATAATTCCTAATATAGTAGTCTAATAATTAATTATTAAATACTTTCTATATTTATAGCACTACACACATACATATCTGTACAACTAAATAAAATTGAAGTATCTGTTTGTGATTTCTAAATGACAACTTTTTACTCAATGCATATGACAGTTTACACAATACCTATAACAAAAATGCAATTTAAAAATAATTGTCTGTTTGTTTGAGGTAATCTTCTAAACGGCTGGACCGATTTTAACGGGACTTTCACTAGAAGATAGCTGAATGTCTAAGGTTAACAGGACTTTTACTGGAAGATAGCTGAAGGTCTAAGGTAACAGGCTACTTTAATTTTCGAAAATTCCAAAAGCCGCACTGTCGCGGGACCGTCGGGTGTCTCTTATGTTTCAATATGTACACCTTTTTACTTCTTTAACGGGGGTGAAACTGCGGGAATCAGCTAGTATGAAAATTAGAACACAGCACCAAAATCTATAATGATATTGTAACAACTGCGCCAGATGGCTCAAGTGAACTATAGTTATAAAAAATTTGCATTATAAATTGATATCATACCTTGTTATCAAGTGATTTCAAAATCCTTTCAACTTCTTTCAAGACGTCCTTCCTGCTATCTCTGTCAGTCTTCATGAACTTCATTGCGAGCTGGTCGAGTTCCTTCACACAGCCGGGAAGGCTTAAATACACGCCGCTCTTTTCACGGACAAAGCGCCGCAGCTCATCGCTCGTGAAGCCCCTCGAGTCGTCAAACACGACGGGTTCAGACTGCCCTTTAATAAACAATTTAACTAGCGGGAAGTTATCTTTTGACGCTCCATACTTCTTAGCGAGACCCTCATTCTCTTTTTCGCCGTAATCCTTAACTCCTACTTCCGCAACTAACAGGTCGTCGACATCCTGTGAGGTTTTAGCGAGCGCCACGAAAGCATCGTGCTTGTCTCCGTAAGGATACGCGACGTCGAATTTCACGAGCGATGCTTTAAACTTATTTATGACTTTATCGAAAGAAAATTCGTCCAATTCGACCGAGCCACTTGCAGCCGATGTCTTATTGGGAACGGAAAATAAAATAAACACACCAAAAAGAAACGTATACGTCGACATTGATAAAGCACGCATTGCCTGCACGCGTTCGAGTCAAAATTTCTTGTGTAAATAACCGTATATTCTAGACGAAATGGATTTATATTTTATTCTATCGTAAAATAGCTACAAACAACTTGACAATCTTAATATTCGCGACTTCGCGTATTTGGCATTGGCAGCCGGGTACCATCCTGTTTTACGTAGTGAACATTTATACTTTTCTGTTAATACTGTACAATATTTAAAATCTCAATTGATATCAAATTAATTCCGTTGTTTTTTTAAGTAAATTTTATAGCGTTAGATTACCAAAAATTTTATTTTTTCATTTTTGAGCACAGTATTAAACTACGTAAAACGAAGCGAACTATGGAATAATTTTCGTTCTGAAACAAATTTCGTGTTTTGTTGTGATTGGCTAATGTGAATTACTTTTGTGGTTACCAGAAAAAATACTCTACGTATCACAAGTTTACTGGGTACAAATTACGATACCAATAATTATGCGATAAAAATGTAAAATAAGTGCAATTATGAGCACAATTTCGTAATCGTGTCAGTAAAATATGCTTGAATGCGTAATAAATTCGTTTGCGATGATAAAAGCTTCATATTTTTACTTGTTTTATGAAAATATTCCATATCGTGTTGCAAAGACTTTTTGTATGCTGAACAATAACCGTCCGTTACGCCCTTTGTAATTGTTTGACTCCTAACCCTGACAGAAATTGGAAACGGATATAATCATCATTAGGAATGCTCTTTTTAGAACCCGGTTGTTTACTTAGTTTACTGTACCTATGCATATTAAATTTATTTTTTCCTGGTCGTTCGAAAAATAGTAGGTATCAATAATAATTAGCTCTCATAACACTTTTTATGCTCAAGGCCCCATTGAGGGATTTTTGTTGTTTTGCGTCGTGGCCGTTGTAGGAACTCAAAGATAAATAAGTACACAAACACCTAGACCCAGAAGAAAAAACAATTTCATTGTTTAAGTAGTTGTCTGTCTGGCCGGGAATCCCCGGATCCCATTGCGCGTCAGACCGGTATGAGGACCGTTCAGCCATGTGGGTCATCAATAAGTTGAAATGTTCGTGTACCTAGGGCCGGCCTTAACCACCTAGACGCCTCGGGCGAGTCTGCGAGAATCACACATTTGGCGCCTCGGCGAGACATACAGTTGGCTCCCATAAATCCTATATCTTTTGTAATATGTAACTTATCTTATTATAAAAGCTTTTAATAAAGCAGAAGAACTTTTATTGGACTTGTATTAGCGCCCGTGGTACCCCTGGGTTTCTCTTTCTACACTACCTACCTATCATTACTTCATTACCACACGCTTCAAATCAGAATAAATCGGCGCCACAGTCATACTGTTATTTATGCTTAAATAGATGCAGTGATAGGTAGGAAAATGTTTCTTCCAGAGTCGAATCACGAAGGTCTCTACCTTTCAGTATCTTTCTTTTCACGTGTTGCATAATTTAATTTAGATAAAATTGTTGCCTTATCGATAATAATGGTGCATCATAATTATACCCAGCATTTTAAAATTGACGAATACCAATTAGGTACTTTTAAATGGGGTTTTAAATGGGTTTTAAGAATGAATAAGCAATAAATTATTTGAATTACTTATATACATAGTTATTTTATTCCAATCCGCACGATAGAAGTTGATATATACCTACCTAGACCTAAGTTTACGACTTAAAATAATAGAGTTGGTAAAACACTGAAAATAAACACATTTTTATTGCATAGAGATCGCAATGAGTTTATTCCGAATAATATTCAGTAAAATGGCAGAAACATTGCAAACTCTACATAATTTTGTAGTTTTACTTACGCTTATCGCTGATACAAACGTCGGAATTGGAAGTTATGGTAATTTTATATTTTTGTCACATATCTATGAGTGTGTGATATATTCGTATGTATTCGTATATATACTACTAGATGATCCCCGCGAGTTCACCTGCGTTTGAAAAGTAAATCAATAAACATGTCGCGAGATTGACACAGCGACAAAACAAAACAAACATATCCCACGGGAACCGCTCATTTTCCCGGGATAAAAAGTAGCCTATATGTTATTCCAGACTAGAGCCTATGTCGGCGCCAAATTTCATCCAGATCCATTCTTCATCAGTTCTTAAGTTATAGAGTAACAAACATCCATCCATCCTCATAAACTTTCAGCTTTATGATATTAGTAAGATTAGTAAGATTTATTAAGTACAGTTTACATAGTAAGTAAAGCCATATAAATACTGCATATTTTTATGAATATCGGATCCCTCCTCCACTGGATTTAGGTAGACCACTGTGATCCTCCACTGGATTTAGGTAGCAGGTTCAAAGCCCAGGCACCCACCTACGTTATTATATTATGCTTATTACAAATTAATTAATAAAATAAAAAAGGCAAATAACTTTAAAACCACCATAACAAAAAAATAATACGTATTTAAATAAGTGAACATTATTTTAAGGTGCTTTAGTTTCCAATGTGATCAGATCCAGCAGTAAAATAAGTAATGTCCAAGAAGATATAGCACTGCAATGGCCCATGGGAATAGTAACTTACTATTTAGACAATTTGGCTTATGGTAAGTTTCTCAATTACAAAATATATTGTCAAATAGTCAAGTTATATTTTAATGCATGTTTATTGTGTATTATGTTTATTGATCTTATAGTTCAGCAAACTTAGTTTTTTATATTAAAGTTAGAAAATTAGTAGGTTATTTTTAACGCGTTTATTTTATTCATTCATCGCCCGCATTTGATTTAACTAGAATTGATTAATGAACTGGCTTGTTTATCAATCACTAAATTAATCACCAAATACCAAAGCTGTATGGACATACTTAGACATAATTAGATTTTGTATTAACTGATTTATTAACTTTACCCGTAGACCACTTCATAGCTCATAGAGTTCGTATGGCGATGAATATGCTAGAAGGTAGATCTTGTGTGAGATTTAAACCGATCCTGATTAAACCTACTGGAAATATCACTTGGATCCACTTGACTAATCCAGAAAAAGAACGGAGTTGCGTTCACAAACCGATATACCAGGAAGATGGCGAAATTGTAAGTAGATTAAGTTCAACTCCGGAGGTCACACCGCCGTTTAAAAACAAAACTTGAGCTCCTAGAAAAGAAAAGAATGCTTCTTAGCATTAAGCACGCCTTTTGTACCTACCACATGTTTTTGGGTTCAATAAAGATTAAATAAATAAAATAACAAGATGCTTAGAACATTACAAAACTATAAGTGATGATGGCGAGGGGAAGGAATTTTTCTCGGCGTTATTAAATCTCCTTTTTTTCAATATAACTTATTTGGAATACCAACTTTAAATAGTATTTTCTAAAGATCTTTAAATTCTAAGGGATGAGTGGATGTAAAATTCTTTAACGACTTTATTCCAGATTTATCATTCCATTAGGGTTAGGGTGACGTTTTTTAGTCACTACCACTACATAGTATAAAACGAACTCGCTTTCGGCTGTCTGTCCCTATGTATGCTTAGATCTTAAAACTACGCAAATAGAGTGATTAAAGAGGAAGGTTTATATGTATAATAACATTCATTATATAGTAGAGAAGCACGCGAAGCCGCGGACAAAGGCTAATATCATATAAATATTATGCGTTGCTTTTCTTATACCTATGTGTTATCAGGCTAATATCCAGCAGATAAAGCGAGACTTCCACCCTCTTGGATTACCGATTCCCTTCCAGATACTTGTCCTTGGTTTCGATTGTTTGAAACAGCATGAAATCACCCATTCATTGTTACACGCTATTGGATTCAACGATGAGGTGTCCCACCCACACCGTGATCAATATATAAGGATATTGTGGAACAACATCCATCCAGGTAAGATGACTTGAATATCTGCGATTAAGGTAATTCAAGGTAATATCAAGCAGTGATAGCCTAATGGTTGAAACTTGGCCTCTAAATGAGGGGTCCGGGGTTCAAATCCCAGACACGCACCTCTGATTTATGTGCGCATTAAAGATAAATTATCACTCGCTTTAACGGTGAAGGAAAACATCGTGAGGAAACCTGCACAACTGAGAGATCCTTAAAGTTCTCAAAGGTGTGTGAAGTCCACCAATTTGCACTTGGCCAGCGCGGTGAACTAAGGCCTAAATCTCTCTCACTAGGAGAGGAGACCCTCGCCTAGCAGTGGGACATTAATGGGTTGACGATGAAGGTAATATCAAGGGTCAAGCTCCCCAAACGAAAATCTTGGATCTTTACCTATTTTTATTTACTCACTTATGTTTATTTATTGGTAGCAAATGACCATGCAATCCACCTGATGGTAAGTGGCCACTGCCGCTCATGGACATTTGTAATCAACCCTAAATGAGAACAGTCTTATCTGAGGTTGGCCACAAATGCGTTGCTATCCTAGAGAACTAAGTTGGACTAAGTTTTATTGGATTACTCTTATTTAGCTTTGCTTTTTAAGCTGTTATCTAAATTTGTCTTTTAACTGCCTTTTAAAATAATAATTTGTGTTTATTAAAAAGAATATAGAGACTTATACCGAATACAATCTAACGACGGGTCACATTACAAGATGCTGGTGGAGTATGATCCTCTCAGTGTTATGCATTTCCACGATCGAGCCTTCAGCATCAATGGACAAGCTACTATTATGCCTTTGGTATGACCTTTTTATGTTTTTACGAATGAATCACGTTTTAAGCCCTTGTTGCTTGTGAAAAGTTTTATGTGTTTATGTTTATGTATTATGTGTATGTCATCTCTCATGATGAATTAAATAAAATTGTAAATTTAACAAATTTTGAATGATTTAAAATTCAGATGCATTTCTGACAATTAGTCGGATAAAAATTTAGAACAAAACAGCAAGAATTTGTGTAAGGTAAATAATATGTTATTAAAAGTTTTCAGGTAATTGCTAAAGTTTTCTGGAAACTTTATAATGAAGTAAAGTTGGGGCATCACAGAGTAGACGTCAAGAGACGATTGGGGCTCAAATGCACTAATTCCCCGAAAAATATTTTCTGGAAAAAGAGCCTTTAGATATTTTCTTCCCTAGACTTAATTTATTGTTTACTTTTAACAGATACCTGGGTTAGTAATAAATCCAATGAGTGATTTATCCCAATTGGACAAAATGAAACTACGACTTCTTTTCGATCACGAATGTAACAAGAGGAAGATCGGGGATATGATAGATACATGCAAGATAATACTGAGCAATAATACAAAGACGAAAGACACTGAGAATGAAGATAAAACAACACCAGTTTCTCAGAATCAGCCTAGTACAAATGATGAAATAATAATAAATCAAAGCAATGAAATAGATAACGTTAGAAGTGAGAGCGAGATTCAGCAGATCGGATCAGAAGCCAGGGATGATGTGAGAGAAAGAGAAGATGAGGAATCAGATAGCGAGGAAACAGATTAAATACGTTGAACTATAAATAATATATAAAAGTTATAATGAGAAAATGTAGATTTAGTTAAGGTTCAATACCTTTGTCGGCTTGTCGAAATTAATAAAAACTCGTTTATTTTAATTTAAGTTTAGTTTCCATATTGGTTGGTTTACATATTGTTAAAAAGTACCTACAAGTGGCGTAATTACCGCCGGTTGTAGACCTGTAATCAATTAGGTGTACATATTTAGGATGGAAGTCCTACTCGAAGCCTGTAAAAGTAGATACTTTTGTACCTATGAATCTATGATTTTAAATTTAGAACACTATTTATCTAAACTGAATAATTTTGCGGCAGACGAACAAAAGAATGCTCAACTTTAGTTGAAAGAAACACAACTTACAATACGCACAGTAGTTTTAAAATTAATCGTGTGTGTGTGTAACACACGAATTGCTCGTTGATTAGGACAGGATATTTATTTAAAAACTTATTTGTTTTATTTCAAAACTTTAATAAGACCAACAAGACCTTTTATTCTTGGGTATGTATTTTTCTTTGCGAGCACTCCTTAAAGTAAATGAGATTTAATTTGTTGACGTCCGTTGAGCTTAGTCCCTGCCAGTGTCCCATGCCCCAACCGTCATTCTGAAAGTTTAAGAAGTTTTATTTCTTTGGAAATAAATACACTAGCTTTAAGTAACAGATGGTCTGCAATAATTGTTTTCGACCTAAGTATGAATCATTTTTTATTACATTTGTGTAAATTGCCGTAAAGCTTTCCCACCTTTTAAAGAAATCATTGATTAAATATATTATATGAAAAATAACTTCAAATACGTATTTTTGACTTATTTATATTAAAATTTAATACGAGTATTTTGTATAACTTAGAAGCAGCAACAATTACATATAAAATTGGAGCTCTACCTGTCAACAATAAATTAATCAGTATCCTTGACGACAAAGTTGGAATCTATTGCATCCTTGCATGTACTGTTTTCTAATATGTTTAACCTAACCGAAAAGCAAACGGAACACCAGATGAAAAGTAGTCACAGTCACCTATGGACATTTGCAACACCAGAGGAGTCGCCAATGTTTCGCCGGCTTTGTAGGAGAGTTCTTTTTTGAAGAACCCCATGTCATAGCGCTCCGGGAATACCTCAGGAGGAAGTTCATTCCACATGTTACACATTCGAGCCAGGAAGGATCGCGCAAATCGAACCGTAAAATGGAATTGATTATTCCCCTCAACAGTGCTGTTAAACACTGCTGTGTTTTGGTTTGAAGGTATAACAACGATATTAACAATTACGAGGTATAACCGACCCATATAGGATACATGATGTTGGTGACACCATTCTTGATTTGCAGCCAGGGATAGTGCATGACGCTCTGGTAGTCGTAGGGGAAACCCACGGAAGCCGCGGGTGGTAGCTTCTTTTGCATCTCCTTTTCTATTTCTATAATAAAATAATTGATTAAATATTAAGTATTATTGGGAGGACGCCTAGCAATTTTTACTAATACATTTGTTTCATCTATAATAATTACAGTCCCACTGTTGTACTGGGGGCCTCTTGAAATGTAAAGGGCCTAGGCTTATAAGTCTGCGTTTTTAGGTCCCGTATCCAACTTTGAAAACTTTTTTTAAGAAACTTTCGGCGTGTATTTCTACATTTATATACAACTTTAAATCAGAGATTTAAGAGATAGAGGAAAATGAGTGTCATTCCTGGACATAGTCAACTGTTGTCTTACCAGCTAAAATCATGGTGACAAAGGTCAAACAGCTAATGGAAAAGACTTAAAGATACGGTATGGTACCAATACTAACAATAGTAAGTAGTAATAGTTAACTAATCGTTGATGTATGGCGGTAAGCAGTACACTAACCAGGTGTTAATTTATCCCATAATATGTGTAAGTATGAGTCTCTATCATACATATTGTGTTGATGATCTAGACCCAAGACGTGAACGAAGAGGTGGAGCAGGTCATTCACGGAGTTGAAGCATTCTGCGTTAATTTTTAGTTCCTGAAATAAAGAATTATCAAATGTTTATTATATAAACTCTGCCATTGCGTGTGGTAAATACGACTCATTTGTAGAGCCCTGGGTTCGTTCCTCGGCCAAGTAGAAGATTTTAAAATTCTTTCCTGAGCCTGGTGTTTGCTTTAGGCTATGGGTGTAGAATTTCGACGACCCGGATGGCGCAATGGTTAACAAGCCGGACCGCTAATCCGAGGGTCCTGGGTTCGATTCCCAGCGA
>DWPV01001773.1:0-19317 GCA_018251915.1 Urbanus proteus proteus
CAAGACTGTGTCAGAAGGAGGGTAATGTTTTACGAGCGTATGTATGTATGTATTTATATATGTATGTATGTATATATTTATGTATGTATGTATGTTTGTCAATTTCTTTGGCATGCCCTACAGCCCAAACGACTTGAAGGATTTTAACATATGAGAATTCATTGGATTTGTCTCATTTGTCATAATGACATAGGCTACATGATTGTTTTAAATATGGTGCCTGAAAACTAAGATAAAGAGATGTTAAGCCGTCGGGTTCTCTGTTTTTAATTTCATTAAAGGTTCTTTAGGGTTATGATGTCAAGGTATTAAGGATAAATTTAGAATACTCAATCATGCATCGATGTATACGATACGATGTATACGATAAGTAGAATTTAATTAAAGTAGCCATGAAAGAGCATGAGAAACTAACCATATTGGGGTTGGTTAGTTCTTCACGGAGTTGGAGAAGTCTTATGTAAACCTTCTGACATACATACATTATAAACATATTTTTCTTGTCTGACCACAAAACGTTAAAAATACCGATGTTAAGTGCAAAATATGACTGAAATATGTCATTAAAACTTTATTTATTAAAGTATCGCTTATAGCTTAACAGTTCGCGGTGTGATAAACGGTTGTATCTATGATAATTTTACCTTATGGCAATGTTTGTTAGGCATTATATAGGGCTGGAAGTACTCAGTTAATTAATTTTGTTGGAATAGTTTCTCGTCATGATTTCACGGTCCTACGTCGGTATGCAGGGGGTGGCATTCTGCGAATAAGTTGACAGTTGATCTCAGATGAATAATGTCAAGTTCTTTTATATAGGATAACTATTCTACATAATACATCCGTATAAGCTAGTTAGCTTCAATAAAAATTTATAGCTGTCGTAATCGAATAGTTACACCACTTCTTGACCAACTTCCCAGGGAAGAAATTTATATCATGACTGGATGTTTATGTTAAAAGACAGACACGTGGCTAATGGAGTCGTTGCAGTAGAACTACAAATGTGAACCCTGTTGACCTGGTGATGATTTTAACAAAAACAACAGAATACCTAATGTTAAAGAAATTAATAATCAAAATGTCATGCTTAATGACTTTATGGTTTAGGCTATAAATTAGTACGTATTAGAGTTTATTTTTAGAATAGCATTACATTTAGAGTAACACAGTATATTTTAAGCCAACCTGGAAGTACTTAGTTCCTAATAACATTTAATAAGAAATAAGAGCAATAGGTTAATAGATAAAGTGCGCGCGCGCAGCGGCGTCGCGGCGGGGGACGACAAAAACAAAGCTCACATATGACATATGGTGCGTGCTCTATGTACAGGGTGTTTGATATTGTGTAGAAAGAAATTCATTCTTTAATATTAAAAATAATGTTCTACAGTGACCTGTTTTGAGGTGGTGGAGTAGTCTCCAGACCTCTCTTAGTTGTAAGAGAAAATCTTGTCCAGCAGTCCAGCTATAAAATTACCGATAACATAATTGAGAGAAAGTAGTCTCCAGGCGTTCCTCATTTGATGGATAAAACAGTGCCCAGCAGTGAAAAATAAAAAAAATGCAGTTAAAAAATAACCAGTGACAGAATGAGATTCTTACTTCGGCAGATTTTTCCTAATATTAATTTCTTGTCACACCTAAATTATAGTAACAAAATGAACAATTAAAAATGACAACATAAAACAATTCATAAATAACAGAGAACTATCGTATCGATGAGGAATATTGTCAGTAACATGAAAGCGAAGTTGATCAAAGGGTTTACAGTTCCACCGGTTTGTGACTGACATAATAATAACAGAGAAAGGTCAATAATTTCGTATTATATGTACCTATTTTGTTTTTTGTCTATATGTATTAAACTACTTTCACTAATTTATTGAAATTCAAATTATATGCATGAATGATTGATGATTTTGTATTGTATGATTGTAGTATGATTTTGTTATCATTGATCTTTGTTACATAATTATATAATATATGTAATGTCTTATTTATTTTAGTAGAGTATCTTGTAACAAAAAATGTATTAAATAAATGGTGTATCAAAACATCAACCTGTATATCAATCTCGTGTCTAGCGTAACATGTCCAAAGGAGCATAAGTACATCAGATAATATGCAAAAATGTATTTTATTCCACATTTGTAAATCTACAAACAATTTAACAGCGATAATGATTTCGATAATACGGCCAAATTCAGAAGGTCTGAAGTCAAATTGAATGTAAATTGAAATAGTACCATTTACACACAAATAGGGCTGCTAATGGATTGGAGGACTTAATACGTTATTACTTGGAAAGTAGGCAAATGTTTCTTCAATTAGTGTCGTCCGGAGGCCTGGCATATAGAATGACTTCTGCGTAAAGGCAAGTTCACACGTTTGCTTTGAAATGTGATACGCTTAGGGCCCTATCTCCACTTAGAAACGAAAACAGTCGTGAGTTGTTTAGGCGGAGGTCAGATTATGTTTGTGTGGATTGAGACATACTTATCCGGTGCGTTCCGACTTCCACAGCTAGCAACGCATCTGTGGTCGACCTTAGGTATGTATGACTGTGATCTTACCTGAGGCTGGTTATGGTATATGGTATAATTCTGTGGTATTATCTTATTAGCCAATTTATTTAGTAACGGAATGAATTCTTAATTCGTATTTATGTATTTTCTAAAATGAGGTGCTTTACATAAGTAGTTAGTGTTTTAAACGTGTGCCTAATGATCGCAGAAAAATTATAGCCTATAATTCAGTCCTTCATACTATTTCTATTATTAATATTATTTACTTTTAATTGGAATTGATAATTATTTATTCACAATTGTTATTATTATAATTTTATTATTACAATGATTGCCCAATTTATTTTTATTTACAGAACGTAGAAATATATACTTAATGGGAATTTAACGTGTTAATTAGGGCAATTGAATCATATATCGTTCTAATTAACAATAAATAAATAAGAATATATAATTCAGATCAACAGCTAATGATATGATGAATAAATGTTATAGCCTTGTAGCCAATTATAGACATAGTTTCAAGTTATCGATTTTATTTCGATACAAATCGCTCTACATTTGATTGATACTATCGTCACATGTTAACCACAGAAAGCCACCTCTTTTATCGCTGTGGTAAATCCAATTTTGATAAAATCGCATGGTTAGCAGTAAAATCTAGCTTTAAAACAGTTTTCGCGTAAAGTTATAAATTGATAGAACATAATGAATTGCGACCACATCATCACCGCTTAAAATCATTAGTTTTAGGTTATAGAATAGAATAATTTTTAAGTATTACAAGCAGTTGTTAAAATGCTAACGTTACATAGCTCTTATTTATCTATCTAATTGTTATTCATTAAAAAATTGTACGTGATTCATTTGAATCTCAATGTTATACAGCACTAACACTTTCGGTGGTGCAACGTCTTATTATGTCAAAATCAAATTTGAGTTGTGGCACAACGTCCATCGAAGTCAAGTAAAAAAAATGCATTACGCTCTATAACGCCAGCAGTTCATAAGTTTATTGGTTAGTTATGTCATTGCGCCGCATCTTTAAAATTTCCCAGACCAATACCGCCATAATACGAAAATTATATGGGTTGTTTCCACCCGCAAAAGGGTTAGATTTCAATGCAAAAAGTTTTATAAGAAAATATTCTTTATCAAGTATGTATAACAAGTGCAAGCGACTATAAATCGCAAAGTCGCAAAATGCGCAGTGCATGCAGCAACAATATGCACGCAGCACACTCGAGTCCAATTTCCGCGAACCATCGAGACGTGGACATTCGGCGAATTTCAGTCCTGTCACGGGAAGAGACACGTTTGGGTACCTAGAGCACGAGTAGGAGATGCAACTTAAAGGCAGTGTTGCCAACTATTACAAAACTTACTGTATAAATTAATTTTAAGATACTTCTAAATTTTAAGAGAAATTCTCACATTAAATATGACCGCAAATAATGTAAAAAACGAAAGTTTGTTTTGAAGACACGCGTTTGCTGTGTTCAATGAAATAATTATTGTGTTACTTGTATTTAATGTATAACCATTAACAATGCTTCATTTATCATAAATTATTGTAAAATAACATTACATTATATATATATCAAAATAAGATACTACATAGGTAATAATAAAGGTAACAATTTTAATTATAACTTGAAAAAAAAAGTGTTAAAAACGTTTTTTATTGAAAAACTTGACAAAATGTAAAACACTTATTAACCGAAGAATAAAAATACCATAATCGTCATTGTTATTGAGATTATAGTAGTATGTATATATTTCTAAATGAACTTCGAAATTCGAATTCACAATACATTTAAATTACTTAATTCGAAATTCGAATTCCATTTCCTTCAAAATTTAATTAAAAATAAATAAAAGGCACAATACAGACAATTTCGACAAAAAAGTACACGCGTTGTCATATGAAGCTCCCTATCGACAAACGCTTTTTGTCGGAGCCTCGTTAACGACAGTTAGTGGGTATAATTGACTCCCAAATGGGGAGCGTGGGGACACGTGGCGCGGGTCATTAGGGCGACGGTTTTATTATCTGTGGACTATTAAATTGTTCAATATTAATAATAAATACGTTGTCCCTATATTTTGTCGATATTAACTCGTGCGATATTGATGAATGAATTCAATTATTGTTTTGTCAAACATTTTTTAATGAGAAAATTGGACAATGGATCTATGATTAATAGGTTTCAAATAATAATACAAATAAATAAAATTGAAGTGTCTGTTTGTGATTTCAAAATAACAACTTTTTACTCAATGCATATGAAAGTATATATGATACCTATAACATAACTGCAATTTAAAAAATGCCTGTCTGTCTGTCTGTCTGTTTGGCTGAAGATTACTTCAGCGGCTAGAACGATTTTAACGGGACTTTCACTGGAAGATAGCTGAAGATCTAAAGCGTAACATGGGCAAATTTAATTTTCGAAAAATCCAATAGCGCGCGCTCCACGCGCACCCGCGGGCTGTCGCGGGAGCTGGATATCACTTATGTTTAAATATGTATGCCTTTTTACTTTTTTAATGCGGTAAAACGGCGGGGGTCAGCTAGTATATAAATAAATATCTAAAGTTAATCATACTTGCGTCGGTACTACCGCGGTCTAACTACTAACTAGGCTAATTACTCCACTTAGGTGGGCTCCATACGAAAGTAGCCTTATGTATAAATAGTGGTACAAATTTGGGATATCACAATCATGAATCTAATTACGTTTTACTGTAATAATTAATGTGAATGATGGAGCTACATTAACTAGCGATATGAGTTGATAGAGCACGTGGCTTCTGTTGGCCATAAATTAAGAGAAAAATAGGGCATTTATCATTATCGAAAGAACTTAATTTTAGATATGACTTAAAGGTTAGGTCTAAGTTTTTATACCAGTTTCTAGGATAAAAAGGAACGCACGTTATTTCGAAACGAAATTGAAATGACAATTATTGTGCAAAACACTGTGAAAATTAGAAGAGTCATTTTCAAAATTAGACATTACAAACTGACAAAAAAATAAAGCTCAAGGAGCTGAGAAAACGATTATTTGTAATCACAGACAAATAGAAACCTTTTAATATATTTATACTCTGAGTAGAAACGAAACTAAAGAAGATTCATCCAATTGACCTTCAGTCACTCCGGAAGCGAACAAAAAGGTCGGAAAGATAATAAATAATATGTAACAAACACAAACCACATTATTCAATCATATATTTGACAATACATTACATTTACGAACTGGGAAATGGTCCAGGGATTACTTTGGGGGGAAGAGGGGGAAGTTACAACCGAACAAGCAGTCTATCTGATAGTAAACGGCTGCATAATATACACGAAACTACACTCATTCCCATCCCTTAAAATGTAATTCCCGTTTCCCGTAATTCGTCATTCATCTCAGCGTCATTCCTCGCATTCATTTATTACTATGCTACTTAATGGGTAATACTCGCGTTCCCGAATTTTTTAACAGTTAATTTGATGTAATATTGTTATAATAAAAAAAAACTTTGTTTTTATGACAAATTGTTAACTATGAAAGTTTATAAAAATCCAACGACCAATCATGTGTCAAATTCAACAAAGCCATTTGAGATGTAAATTGCCAAAATGTACGTACATACTCGAAAATCATTACCCTCTTTCTACGCAGTCGGATGAAGTCATTACCGTTTCCCGTAAGCCGTCATTCATCTAGCGTCGTCCCACTAATTACTTAATGGGTCACCACCTCCGTCCCTAAAATTGTGTTGTTATAATTTACTAGATAATAGCTATCATAATCGATTCAGTCGCCATAAAAAAAACATATATGGCATTTGTTAAGAATCCAATGACATCCCATATGTCTAAATCCGTCAAGCCGCTTACCTTGTAAATCCAGTAGTGCCAAAGAAATGGACATACATACACTCGAAAGTCATTCCCCTCCTGATGCAATCGGGATAAGTCATTCCCGTTTCCCGTAAGCCGTCATTCATCTAGCGTCGTTCCTCGCACTAATTACTTAATGGGTCATCACCTCGCGTTCCCGAAATCTCCGACCAAATTAAACGCTTAGCTGTTAGTGCTGTAACGCATACGCTTGTGTTGTTCTTCGTTGGAATGCGTCAAGTCATGAGCGGGAGCGGGAAAATTAATTCACAGATTTTTGTGGTCCAAATTTTACGTTGATAATAATTCTTCTAGTAGTAGTAGTCAATTTTAGGTAAGATTCTCGTTCTTTTTAGAGATGGTTATAGACTTGAGGACCATTTATATGAAACGAAAAAAAAACCTGAAACCTACCTAGTTATAAAAAATGACGGTTGATATATTTTAACAAAACTATAGCATGGCACTATGCTTTAATATAAATGATTATTGCTTAACGTGTCCTTTTTAAAAATGTCTATCCTTGCATAACTTTAAATTTAATCAAATTTTAACTACTTCCAAGATTAAATAAAAAGGCCACCAATCAAATTAGACCTACTTATCAAATTACAGAACACGACCGCCCGCTACCGCTTATGAACTACACCACAAGCCATCCAAAACCAAGATAATTATACAATCAGCAGGGCGGGTCCCCCGCGACGTGCGATCCGACACATATGGCGTCACTAATTAAAGCTACGAGCGAGCTGCCCTTTGTAAATGTCGTGCTTGACGCTTTAATAGAAAATACTTGTCAACGGCTCGCGATGGAAAGGATTTAGGATTAGGACTTGGTGGAAACACCTGTTACTTGGGCCTTTGACATTGGTTTGCTGATAGGCAGAAGTTAAGCTGCAACATTATCGTGACCAATATTCATTTTTTTAGTAGTAGCAAACGAGCATGCAGTTCACCTGATGGACATCTGTATTTAACTGCAAATAAGATCACTGTCCTACCTGAGCTCGGCCACAGATGCGTGCTTCCCCTGAGGACTAAGTTGGAATGCCTCGGAAAATAAGATACCACACCCTTTAAACTAGAAAATAACAGCGCTGAACACTGCTTTTATTAGGCAGAAACAGATGTGGCAGTGGTGCAGCCGGAGTCGCACCACAAAGGGCTATACCACCTTGACTCATTTTCTAATAAATAAGTTCGATTGATATAATAGTTGTCTATAATCTCCGTAAATAAATAAATAAAATCAAGTATTTTGTAAAATCTCCGTAGTAGTCTACTAGGCTTCAAAGTTTAATAAATCGCTTACCTGCTTAATATCTTACAGAGACTTAATACTGTGAATCCCAAAAAATTAAAAATATGACTGCGGCCATACTAATTGAGAGTGATGAAGGACAAATAAAAATGAGAGAGTAAGTTACTTAAGTGTTATGAAAAAACTTGACTTAATTTTACAAGACTCGACTCTAAAATGAAGACTTGGTTGTTGAATTCTTGTATTTTTAGATGCCCATGTCGTATGCGAGTCCTAGTCGTTTAAGTGATATAAACCGAAACGAAACTTAAAGGAGAATTAAAAGTCGACAAAATTGAGTCTAGTATTTTTATAGGACCTAAAAATTTAGTATCTTTCAACCGTTTAGTGTATTCAACGTCATCTTACTAATATTATAAAGCTGAAAGTTTGTGAGGATGGATGTATGGATGTTTGTTACTCTATAACTTTAGAACAGCTAAACGGATCTAGATGAAATTTGGTACTGAGATAAATTATGGTCTGAATAACATAAAGGCTACTTTAATTTTGGAAAAAACCGCGCGCACCATGCGCTTGCAGCCGCCGTCGCGGAAGAGCATGGTGTTACCAATGTTTTAATATGTATTCCTTTCTATTTTTTAACGCGAGTGAAACCGCAGGGATCAGCTAGTTTAGAATATACAAATAAAAGGTAGGTATTCAATCATTTAAAGCCTATAAGATTCACTGCCTGTAGAATTTAGAATAGGAATTGTTTTTTGATCTAACACCTGGTTAAAGACTTCATTCTTGAAATACATTTATTTTTTAAAGTAAATATAAATAGCCACAACAGTTCTAATTTAATTAACGCATAACACACCCGCCCAAACATTGTTGATTTTTTCATACGCTTTTTATCACTCGCTCACACCTCGACAGCTGGGCCACACCCTACGAACCTACCCACACTAGTTACATCAAATTCATCAAAATTATCCTATTAAACAGATTATTTATTGGTCTTATTTCTGTCTATTAATACACGAGCGGCCTTGGCACCGTCGTCACAACAGAATAACTTAATTAGTCCACATAATGTTTTAATTGATGTCGTTAAAATTGTCTCGAGCGATAAAATCGCGACTATTTTAAACTTGGAAATATTAAATGGGTAAATTAGCTTAAGCCTGAGTAGATAAATGCTGGTACAAATCTGTAACTTAATTAAGGTGGTAGAATTTTATCAGAACATTCAAGCAGACTTAAAAGCTGCCGGTGAGCTTTTAATATTTTTACCCGACTGCGCCAGAAGAAAGGTACATATGCAATTTTCATACATGTATGTATGTAGGTATTTATAAATTTATGTATGCAAGTGTATTCATTTCTTAAATATGCACTTTAAAGACTGATATTCTGGCGATAGAATCAAATAGTACCTGCTACTACTAGATAAGATTACTAGATAAGACTGCTACTAGATAAGTTTCCTTAAAAAAATTAAAACCGCTGAATAGGAAAATACCTGTGTACCTTATTAACTAGTAACTGATGTTATTATTTGTATTTATATTAAGAGCTTATAGAGTCCAGATTCCTACCGTATTCCAGGATATATAAAAGCGAAATGCTGCTCACTCATTTGTTCAGACAGAAACATGAAATTTGGACAAGCAGTTCCTCTTGTGACGTAGACGTCAGCTAAGAATCATTTTTTTGATATTCCATTGAGGTTAAATGGGGTATGAAAGTTTGTATTGTATAGTCAGCGTGTCCGAAGTCGCGGACGTCTGCTAGTCACATATATAAAAGCCTGAAATTCTAAAAACAATAAAAGCTTACCTGAGTTTCAGTCACATTGAGCAGCTTCGCCATATCAGCGCGTTCCCCGGAAGACAGGTACTTCTTCACCTCGAAGAGTTTCTCCAGCTCGAAGATCTGTCTTCCGGTGAAGGTGGTCCTGGCCTTCTTCCGCCTCCCCACCCCTGGGTCCTCGCCCTCCTCGCTGGTCATGGACCCTTCGCCACCGAGCGGAGACCGCACGTCGTCCGTGGACTTCTTGCGTTTTATCAGCTTTGAAGGATCTGAAATGATGAATTCATTCATTACTTTCATATTTCAAATTCGATGTTCAAAAATTTGATGTATTTTGCGCAATCATTCGTGTCAGAATTTATTAAAGGGTATTGAACATAAAAAAATGATTATTAGAGACAGATTTAAAAGTATGAAAATACAATATGAAAATGAAAACATGCATAGAAATTCATATAAAAGCTGATTGCTCGTCACTTGATAATTAAAACTGCTGTAATAAAGCACAATAAGTGTGGTGGTGGTACCACTGAAGACGTACCACCGAGGGCTTTACCTACCACTTTAAACTATGTCTAAGATGAACTCCTTTCTCTAAGGCATATTACCAACAAAAGGCTTCTCTTAAAAAATAATAGAAAATATTGCCTATATCTATAGTTTGTTTAGATTCAGTATCACTATCACTACATAGTATAAAACAAAGTTGCTTTCCACTGTCGTTCCCTACGTATGCTTAGATCTTTAGAACGACGGATTTTGACGGCAACGGATTTTGACGCAGTTTTTTTTAATATATACAGTGATTCAAGAGGTGGGTTTACGAGTAATACTCGCATACGAGGACGCGGGCAAATGCTATTATCTAGATAAATCCAAGCGTTCTCTACTCCTGAGCATATTATGTACATTCGTCTGTTATTAGGGCAGTAACTGCTCTCGAGTATCATTTAGTAATACATTTTCAACATATCTGCTTACATTTCCAGAAATGTGATAATTGACACTAGATCAATTTCTAGGAGATAATTGCAGTACAGTTAACATGAAATTGACCTAAATTTACCTAATAATAGGAAGTCTGGTGTTAAGTCGGTGTCCGTGTGTATTAGGACGTCGTATATCCTATTTACAGAATAGAAGTATCCTAAGTTTTATGTGGTTGACTAGTTAATTTATACAGAATTTATTAAAGGTAAATAATGTAATGGTTTGAAATTTGTGATATCAAAAAAAAAACAGTCGAATTGAGAACCTCCTCCTTTTTGAAATCGGTTAAAAATACGTGAACATATCTTGCCCTTATCTTGCCCTTAACAGGGACCAAAAAATAATTAAATGAATGGGTGTTAAAAGTTTAACCTATAATTAAAAGAGTTAACGTAAATATTAGATATCAGTTAACTATTCGGTATGTTTTGACTTTTATGAAAAGTTTTAAAATACTATGCATTTCATACACAAACATAAAATTGTATCTATATTCGTTAAAAGGCATTCCATAAAGGCGACATCCACTCGAGCAATCGACTTTGTTTTTACTTATACCATACGGTCAGACATAACAGCCAATAAACCTAAAACATCAAGGCTTACTTAGCTTTCCAACAAGAGCACACCAACCCTATTCTAAAAGCGCTGGAAATGCCGCGATTAACGGCTGTAAATAGTCGATAAATCGGCCCCATGATGCGCGGTACAATCGGTCGCGATCACTCGCCCTTTTCACCCGCTCTTCGTAGCAATTAGAATATTTGGCACGTTTGCAACCGTGTCGTCTGAAATAACAACCGCCATAGAGCTTATGGTGGATAGAGTCGGCGAAGTAAGGCTGCGTGTATTTGGACAGGTTGACAATCACGTGTGTGACTTGCGAGTTTTTGATGGAAACAACACGCTTAAAATGCTTCATTCAACAATCGTTACTTCTTTAATTTTTTTTAATATTACATCTCAATATAACGATATAAATAATGTAATTTTATACATGTATATATAATAGTATTTACGAATTTATGTTCTTTTGTAGGAAAACTGACATTGTTAGGATAAATTTATAATGCAGTTTTGCATACACAAGTGAACGCCCATTTTGACTTAGGTAATTTTACTAAATGGTCGAGTAAATTCTATTTCTAACACACTATTATACGACACTGTCTGACAAATATTTGTTTGACATTGTTAGAGTAACTATAAAGTTTTTCTTACAACAAGTGAACAACAACAAGTGAACATTATGAGTTAATTTTACGAAACGGTCGAATAAATTATATTTCTGACGACACTGTCAAACAAAAAAAATATTGTGAAGAATCTAGATATGATTAAGTAAGTACATAAATAAAAGCGTAAACCTTACTAAAGCTATAGGTATCTATGAAATTTAGATAAAAGCATTACTTTATTATATAGTTATCCATTCAAAAAAGATTTTTTGATAATCCATCATAGGATGAATTAAAAACGGATAAAAGTATTATTATTTGTATAAGCCTACGTATATAATTCTGATACCACTGCGAGTTAGCGACACCTGCATCCGTTGCAACGCGCGCGTCACTTCTGCACATACCATGATCTGTAGCGACAGCGATACTTGAAGATAGCACGCTCATTCATATGACCTATAAATATACCGCTGGTGAAATATCGACGCCATTACGATTGCCTCTGCACCGTTTGTTTTGAGCGACATTGCTTTATTACGCGCGAACCGAAATGTCATCTGTCCATTGATTATTCTCAGAAACGGCCTACCAGTTTAAATTAATCATGCGAAACTAAAATAAATTTGCCTCTTTTAGTATTATAATTCAATTTTGCAGACTCAGACCAAAAAGGTTAGACTTAAAGTTTGGAATATATAATATTGACGCATAACAAAATTAAAACGATTTACGCAGATACAAGTGCATTGCAAATCATGTTGATTGCGTGTTATATAAAGTTTAATCTGATGAGTCACTTAAAAGTTCACATTTGTCATGAAAGCAAACATGGCGGTCAAGCTCACACAAATGCATATTGAGCTTTTAAGCGCGAGGCAATCTCGTTTTCTTTGGTTTGTGCTTACACTTTTGAAAACGATGATTCTTAAAAAAAGCTACAGGTCATTATGAAGGGCGTAATAATTTCCTTTGAACTATTCTATTCATTTACGAAACGAAAGTAGCAAACGACCTTTCATTCTACCTGATGGTTAGTGACCACGACTGTCTTAATCACAGAATTGGAGTTGTAACTGCGATTGCCCACAGATTTATCTATATCCTTGAAAACTAAGTTCAATTCAAACTCCCATCTCTTACCAAGCATTTTAAACCAGAATACAGTAACATACATCTGTTATTACCTTAACACAGCCATTCTCAAAGTGTGCTCCGCGTACCCCTGGGGCTCCGCGAAGCCTTTGGGGGGATCCGCGAGAATACTAGATAGACACCCTTCTATTCACACCAAAGGAATAGATTGAAGTGAAGAGGTGTATTTTCTCTCATTATTAAATGAGAAAAAATACACGCCGAAGTGACCTTTCAAATTTTGGAGCTTTTCGCTTTTCAAGAGGGGACCACCACAAAAAAAGTTTGAGAACCGCTGCCTTAACACATTCTGTTAAATTATACCTGCACCTGTATAAATTATACCTGATTTCCACGTAATCAATCGTTAGTCAACCGCTAATAGACATCAACAATGAACAATAAGTCTCAAATAAACAGAGGAGCCGTTACTAGCGATTACATCGAGACACACGATACAGATATCCAACGTGAGAAAAGTTCCTCGTTCAACGTATGCAGTGTTGTTAGCAGTGAGGACACAGTGACGGCAGGAAGTGGTTGATTAATTATATAAATACGAGAGGTACTTGTTAGATTTCATAAAAACTGATAAACAATCGCTAAAACAATGTAGATTTTAAGATTTTAATCATTAAATTAGTCTATTTGAAGTTGCAAACTTATATGAGTTATTTATTACTAAATAAGTTACAGTGCATAAAGATTTAACTTGATGTTCTCAATAGTTTAACAAACTTCTGTGAAGAAAGCACTAACAAAAAGTTCAATTAAACGCTCAGATAATTGTAAGCCGCAACAGAATTCCTTTCCTATTCCATGCATTACAGATGTACATATGAGAAAATTATTAAATTATGTATACCAATTTACCATTTGTATTATGAGTCAACAAAATATTGACTCCAAATATAACACAACTATTTCCCGCTTACGATTCCGCTATATGCCCCGCTCCGCTCATCACCATGCGCGCTAACATAGAGACAATGCAGTGCTGACAACTAAGATTTAAGAATCACACGTCGGCTCAGATATTAATTACAATACTAGGAACCCCACTCGGCCTTTGTTATAACTGTTATGTATTGCGGAAGCTATTGTTATTGCAAGATGAATCGTAAAAGCTAAGCTAAATAAGCTTCATATAATATGTCATACGTGAATATTGAGTTATAGCAACAAACAGTAATAGTGCCGTGATTGAAACTGCTTCTCAATAAGAATCTGAGGTTAAAATCCCAGGAACTTATAAATCATATTTTTAGTGTAATGTACGAGTATGTTTTGGAAATTAATTATGACTTGTGATAACGTTAAAAGAAAATATTTTGCAAATACACACCTGAGAGCGCTTTGAAAAATTTCTCGAAAGCTAGGAATATAATCAAGTCACATTAGACCGCTTTAGTGGCCACCCTATAAAACCTTTTTACTCTGAGAAGAGCCAGGACTAGCAGTGGGATAGTAATGGATTGATGACAACGTTTGACGACTACGAATAAGAGGCGTATTATCATCCAGTTGCAAGGTGGTGGAACTCTAGTAAGCTATTATAAGGCATTGTTAAACACTGCTGTGTTCTCGTGTGGTTAGGGAGATATGCTTATCCGAGGCGTTCCAGCTCAGTCCTCAGGTTCTCAACCTCAGGTAGGACCTTGATCTTATCTGGGGTATATCATATAAAAAAGTTGGCTATGTTACGGAGGTGAATATGGTAGACCTTTACTTTACTTGTTGACTGACAGTCTTACCAGCTTGCAACGCAAAAACATTACATTACAACAAATTCATAATTACACAATAAAACATCAACCCGACGTTAATCAGGCAGATAATCTGTGAAATTAGGCAATTACGACACAATAGTGTTCTGAAATTAAACCATATTGACATAAAGGCAATTAAAAACACGGTTCCAATTAAAACAGCCATAAAATGCGTTAATGAGCCGCGGGCAACCGCAGTTTAAAACGTAAGACCGTTTCTTGCTGATGTCGGTTAAATAAACACGCTTGAAGAATAAATTTCACCAAAAAACAGAGGATTATAGTTTTAAAGATGTTCTCCATCTGGTTGGCTAGTTTATGGCGGAAATATATATGTCTCTTTCTGCCATTATGGCGATGGATTGTAAACAAAGTGAAGTTACCCATATGTCGCGAAAATGTTTGTTTGTTCAGCGTTGTAGACTACTTGGAGACGTGAAGGAATCCACTTATTGGGAGAAGACGAAGCAGGTGCATTCTTAAGCCTATATTCAAAACAGATCAATTTCATGTCAAGTTCACTAAATCTTTTAGTGTGTGTACAATGTAGAATGCAAGCTGCCTGTGATGTTAACATTATTGCATTTTTTTATGTTCAATGTATACTTATTTGCATGAAAATAAGATACGTAGGTACCTGTATTATTCATATAAAAATCTTTATTTTTTTATAACGGTCTGTAAGCGCTAATTGTTGAAAGCTCTAATAGCTAAATCCATTTTAATAAGAATTTCATTCTATGGGAATTGACTAAAACTATTTTGACCCATATTGTAGATTTTATTCATTTCATATATTTATTCATTAATTTTCACTTTTAACTAAATATAAATTTATTCACAGATAAGTACACCAAAACTCATTATTCTAACGCCTACCTACATAATTAGCCAGGAATCAAACCTGGAATTTTACACAGCTCATACGGAACCAGTCTAAACGTCTTTTATTACACACGGCTGTCAAAACAACACGGCACCCATCCTCATAACTATCTTCAAGTGAGTTACAGTTGCAGCATCAAAGACGTCACATTAACGGAAGAAAATATCGAGTAAACAACGATTGAGCGATGTCTCGTAAAATGCGCCCACTATTGACTTTTTACACTTTTTGTTCTGTTATTAACGATGTTTTATACGTTGTGGAAACACTTTGTCCCACTGCTGGGCATGTCATCTCAAACAACAACATTACAAAATATTAATAAGAATCAATAGACCGTTCTAGAAAAACCACGGATAATATGATAAGTACACACGAACGCCCAAACTCATTATTTTAAGTTTATAAACTTAGCCAGGAATCGAACCTGGAACTTTTCTCGACAGCTCGTTCGAGTAAGCAGTCGAAACATCTTTTATTACCTCTGTAAATTATAATACTGTCTAAACAACGGCATTCATCCTCATAACTATCCTAAAGTGAGTTACAGTTGCAGCATCAAAGACGTCACATTAACGGAAGAAAATATCGAGTAAACAACGATTGAGTGATGTCTCGTTAAATGTGGCCATTATTGACTTTTTACACTCGTTCTTATATTAACGATGTTTTCTGGTAACAAAACTTGTAAAAGTAGGCAGGACATTAATTGTCCCACTGGGCACGGGTCTCCTCTCAGATGGGTTTAGACCATAATCCACCTCGCTGGCCTTAATGTACATAGATTGTCACACTTTTGGGAACTTTAAAAACTCGCGGGTGTGCCTACAGGTTTCTTCATACTTTCCTTCGCCTAGTTTTAAAACTAGTGCAAATTCATTTCTAATTTACACATAACTTTGAAAAATCTTCACGCGTCAAATTTCACGCGATCAAACATTGAAGAACAAAGTTGAGTTTCAAACCATTAGAAACCACTAGTTCACTGCTTCAACCTTCAAAGTGATGTACCAATTGTATTTTTTTTTTTAATGAAGAGGAATTTATTATGTTTGATGACTAGTCATTTAAATGACCAAGACACATGCATTGAAAAACATTTGCTAGATTCTTTATTGGTGATACAACGGGCACAGGCAATGATGATTACACAAACCTCCAGACTTTGCCTGACCATAATTCGAACCTGGACACACCTTCATTGGACCAGTAATGGCAACTTCTGTACCATATAATTCGCGACCTACCCGAAAAAGAGCATCAGATCAGTCCTTAGCGACTGAAATTATTTCGATCCTGACCATTATAGCTCCAATACATAATCTGGTATTGACGTGTGATTTATAGTTGGCACCGCGAAGATTAAAGTTCTGCTGAAAGCCCTCGGGACGCTTAAGAGGCGCAATTAAATTTAGATCTCAGACGTACTTAGATGGTTTAACGGCTGTGATCTGCCGCATGTGTCAATGATCTGGTGCTACTTATGTTTATAAGGCAATGCCACACCTATTTCTGTAAGTCTTATTGCTGTGATCCCAGGGTACTTGATAATGTTTGGGAAGATGCTTAGGTTTTCTTCATAGTCTGGAAGTATACGCTTTCTACACACTTAACCCCACAGTAGGATTTTCTCCCGTGTTTTGGGTGTCATTGATACGCAAGGACGAATTCACAAACACCCAGACACACAATATAAATCTAAATTTCATCGTTCAGATATCTGTATGGCCGAGAATCGAACCGGGCAACCGGTAACTACTCTGTCACGCGGGTCATCATAGCGTCAAACAAGAATTGTCCGTCTGATGGTAAGTGGCCACTGTCACCCATGGACATCCGTAATCAACCTCAGATATGATCAGACTATTGATTTTTAAGAGTTGGCCGCAAACGCCTTGCCATCCCTGAGGATCAACAACACACTTATACAATGTTGTTTTTTATCTCCTCTCAGGTAAGCTCGCTTGCTACATCTACAATAAAAATATTCTATGTTCTGGTCTTAACACTTCATAGTTCACCTGAAGTATTTGTGTCTACTCTTCTTTATGACTTCTCCATTTCTGCTAGCTACTTCTTGACAGAATATTATCTAAGAGTGAATAAACACAAACTTATTACGTAAAACTATTTATTTTAAAGCAAGAAGTTCCCGAAATGAAAGTTATTGTAAATTAATAATTCCACGTAGTTCCCAAGTTTGTTAAGACGTAACTGAGTAAGACTTGTTCAACTCCGGGTGATCTCCATCCCGCAAGGACAGAAGTTGTGAATAATGTAGAGTTAACGTAATGTCCGAATGCGGTAGTCTGCCTCTAGTTTGATAGCGTACCTACTTGAAATTTTGGTATGATATTTATTACACTTTGTGTTGAAATTTGTAGATATGACTTCACTATCACTACATAGTACAAAACAAAGTCGCTTTCCGTTATCTGTCCCTATTTATGCTTAGATCTTTAAAACTACGCAATAAATTTTGATGCGTTTTTTTTTAAATAGAGCGATTCAAGAGGAAGGTTTGCGTGTAATTTAATGCGTGCGAAGACACGGACAAAAGGTAGTAATTAATAGACTTATTTCATTGACATGATAAAAAATGTGAAATAATATGTTACTAAGACTAAACGCCCTTAACGCTAACATTTATTACCTGAGGACTAAGCGGGAACGCCTAATGTGCTACAAGTCGCTGCCAACCCTGCTACAATCGGATTGCTATACGAGACCGGTACAAATGATCATCGATGCGCTAATTTGTATCGTTTCGCTATGTATAGAAATTGTACCGTCGTGATGTCGGCTTAATATGTAAAGAAATTTTATTTATATGTTTGTTTGTTTATATATCGACGCTAGAACGCGTAACTGGTGTAAATCAAAAGTATGTACTATACAAAAGAGCCATAAATTCCTACTTTATCTACTATTTACCTAGAAATGTATAATAGTAAGTACATCTTCCTTATGTTTCTAGGCCGAAAAAAATATAAAATTATAGGTAATTATGTTTCTAAAATATTACGCTTTCCAGCGTCGATAATTTCTATCATAAACTTGAATATTAAAAAATAACATGATTTTTAAATACATTTTAAAAATAATACAGAGTAGTGATATTTTTATAAATAAACTTAATATAAATCTGCGATCAGTAACATCAATACGTAATCTAATCTCATGATTAATATGGTGGAGGAATAAAGAGCAATCAAACGATAATAGCAATTAAATATATTGTTCACTCATTAATCTCTACATATTATCGACACGTATACTAAGATAGCAATAGATATAGATAAAGGGAAATGTTTCTGTCTGTCTGTTTAGAAATATATCGCGTTTTGTGTATTCGTTTTTAGATTTAACGGAATTATGAGGAAAAACTACTTATGGCATTGAGTTTTAGATGTGCCTAACTGGAGTCGAACCTGAAGCCGTCATTGAAGACGCACTTGAATGGTATTTGTAATATTTTTAAATATTTTTTAATATTAATTTTATTGTTGGGAAAGATTAGTACCCAGCAGTGGGGCATAAAATTATTACACTTGACACAATTATATTATAGTTATTTTTTTACAACACTTGAATAAAACTGAATATTGTTCCTCAGTAATTCATATAATTCCTTGATAAAGATGATGAAAAATTAAATTGAGAATTGGATATTATTCATAAAAATTCAATAGTAATAATAGTCGTAGTATGATACTAGTATGCACACATGTTCGTTTTGTTCATCATTTGACACGATTACACATTACACCGATAAGCATTTAATACAGATTACGAATTATTTTTACGCCAATGGACAGATTAGATATTGTACCAGATTGCTACAGGGTTGCCAACTTTATAAAAAAGTTT
>DWPV01001774.1:0-19313 GCA_018251915.1 Urbanus proteus proteus
AAATAATATTATGCCTACTCTGACAGCTTATGTGGCCGCGAGGTCTGTGGGAAAGACTCTTCTAATTATAGTAAATTTTGAATCCCAAAAACACCCCTAAAATAGTAAATGAACAACCGGGGCAACTATCCCTTCGAGGCAACTATCCGGCTTTTACCCTATACAGAATTTGCATAGAATAAGTTACTAAACAAAATCCTTGTATCCTTGTAATAAAAAGGTAGAGACGTATTGTAATTAAGCACAAATATGTTTTCAAATCCAAAAAAGTTGATTCATATTGAACACTTTTTGAACGTCAAAACTCTACCACGGCCTCGGAAGGTTTATTCGTTATGGATAACACATGTAGGTAGTAACATTTTCAACTATATTAGTAATTTTTAATTTTTAATTAATTGTTACAGTCATGGCATCCTCTCGCCGCGCGTCAGGCCCAGAATTATGCGGAACGCTGTGTGTTCCTGAAGCATAACGACCCACAGGAGAACTCTCTACCACTTCTGGGGTCATGCGGCCAAAATCTTTTCGTCGCGTCACAAAAGACTCCTTGGTATTTATTTATTTTGTTTCTCTTGGCAAGTTTTATTAACTGGCGTTCTATAAAATATGTTATACCGTTTCGATTATTTGTACCTTAAGCAACTTTTTCTACCATATTTTCTTGAAAATTTTGGGCAAAATATATTTATTTTGAGCATACATACTAAGAATTCAAGGTATTTAACAATGCCTCTGTGATCGATATCAGGGATATTAAGTACACTGAGACTGGTAGACTGTATGTCTATAATTTATTATTTATACCATAGAATATATGTGGTATATATGTACTCTATGTTCATTTTCAAAACGTAGTAACGTAATAACACGTAACGTACCGTAATTGCATCTTCAACCTTGGTTGCGACTTTATTACGTTTGAATGCTTGTAGGTAACAACAAGACTTTGTTATAAAAGTAGGTACGAATCCAGAAGATTTTCTCACTCTTTTACATTAGGTAGGTAAGTGGCTTCTATCATCAAAGAACACGTGCGACCGATGTAGTGAACGTATGTATCTAATGATCCGTGCTACTAATAAAACCGCAAAGCGCTTTACAAATTGTATAAAAAGCTGAGGTCACGGGAGTTTACTTTTTCTTTATACTTTATTTGATTTGATATTGCTTATCATTTTCATTATTATCAGATCAAAAACAGAACACAGACTCAAAGGTATTTTCATTGTAAAGAAAATATCTATAATTTATAACTTTTTTTTACCTACTTCAAGGTACCTAATAATAAAGTATCTCAAATGAAATTAAAAATGAATGATTTGTGTACCTACATCGCATACTACATTTCATGTGCATTTCACGTAGGTTTTGGCCAGAGAGTATCGAAAACAATGCCTTGTCGCCTTCGTTGTCGCTGACTGCCCGAGGGTTGGCTAGCAGAGAATGCTTATAACATTAAATGCACCTTTGTAATACATTATGTAATGGTACATACAGATCAAATTAATAAAATAAATATAATATCATAGATTAAAATTATATATGTATATCAGTAGGTAATAAAATTGTGGCGCATTTTTATTATATTTTGATTGAAAAGCATCAACAACGTAGTTTAAGAATACATTTATGGCACTTATGTAACCATAATTTAATATTGGTATGAATCTAAATTGCGTACATTTTTATGGTTATATGAAAATAATAGAAAATGGATGGCCAAAGCGAAAAGAGCAAAGATGCATGGTTATAAATAAATAATGATTAAAAATAAACGTAGCTGTTTATTGGAGATTTTTCCACGAGTAAGTAAAATGTCTTAGCGTTTCTTTAAAAATAATTTATTTTATTATTAAGCTGGCAACTCTATTCGTTCCATCTTATTTCCTGTAAAACATCTGCTAATTCAGAATTGCAAAATAATCTGCAATTAAATATCAAACCTGGTTAACTCAATTTTCGAAAATAATACAAATTGTATCGTTTTCCAAAATGAAATTAACCAGGTTTGATATTTAACTAAAGAATTTGTAAATAGTTGGTTAGATCATCATTTTGTTAGCTTAGGATATGGTATCTACTTAAATATTGACTTAATTATAATATTTAAAAAGCAAAAACTACTCGATGCCTGACCCAAGGCTTTAGGAATCGTGCACATGAGCGGGATAATAAATCGTAGTAGATATGAGTTCTAATGAGAATGAACTTTTTATACCCATTCGCATATTTCCGCATCCAAGTTGTATCTGCCGTTACGTCACGGCCAACCTTTACTATGTTCGTAAACGAGTTCGTGAACATCTTAATTACAGATTTCACAGTCGGACACATTTAAATATAGGCGAGTACATTTGCCCTTTGTACAATAAAGTTTGATCACAATAGAGCGTGAGCATATCATGTAACTAAAAAAAAATCAGGTTTAGGAGTAAGTACATCGGATTAACACATTTAAGTACTAGTTTAAGTTTTCTATGGATGAAAAAGGAACGGCAAAATATTTTTAAAACATGACTTGGTTTTACGGTTTATAAGTATTAATTTATTATCGTGGCGTCCATGATGATGGTTGTGATGTCGGAGATGATCTGGAATTTATTTACTCCGCTATAGTAAAATTATAGCGAAGACTTTCTAGTTTTTTGCTTATTAATATTGTAATAGCAAATAAGCAACCTGATGTTAAATGGTTACTGAGGGTTATCTACAGCTTTAATAATTTATTTGAGTCATACCTACCTGACTTTATAAAAGATAAGATACTATCCTACAGGACTAAATTTCCATTTAAAAACGTTATCCTTTAGACCAGAAGACAGCATCCTTAATGCTGAAGTTAACGGGCAAATTTAGGTGAGGCAATTGCATTAGGTAATAATTGTATGTAAATCAAATATCTCAACTTTGAAAACCATTCAATGTGTGTGCACAGAACAATCATATAAGTAATTTTAATATACCTGTCTGATGCCAGGATTAGCGTGTGATTGACATTGGATGTATATCTGGACAACTCAATAATGGATAAGGGGATTTAATTATGTAATTACCTCGTTATCTGTAAGGCAGTTATGGCTTTTGTTTCCATGTATACAAGGTTTCGAGTGGATTGTTGAACTATCAAATTTACAGAATTATGGAAAATTTTGCTTATGTTGATCAAATATATGCTTATAATGTTGAGCCAAAATTTCTTCGTGACACGAAGTATAAGAAGTTCATTTTTAATTCACCCGTAGATCAGATATATTTTTGCTTGCATTATCATAAAATTTATGAAAATATCAAACTTAACATTAATGTATCCATATTATTAAACTATCTAAATACCCATAACAAAAGTCTCTCTCAAAGATTCTCTCTACTCATCGTTTCTTTATAAACTTACATATAAGTTTTATTTTAAATTAAGTTGAACCCAAAATAGATACGTAGGTAAATAGATTATTTGCATGTCTGTCAGGTATTGAATGACCTTGGGACATAGAAATCGGCAGTCTGTTCTATGTAAAGAACTATTGTGCATCTTGCCGTCTAATTATTTATTTTACATATACATACCTAGGTATATAAAAAATAGAAAAAAAACTTATAATATTATGAAATATTACCCATTACTATTAATGATTGATATTTAATATATATTTAATTTTTACAGGTTTTTCGCTCTTAAAACATGGTTTCTAGAGTATCAGAACTTCACATATGGAGCTCCAGTGCGAAACTTGAAAGCTGTGGGTCATTATACACAAATGGTATGGGCCACTAGCCACAAAGTTGGATGCGGCATAGCTCATTGCCCTGGTGGACCGTGGGGCCACTTCTATAATTATGTGTGTCATTATTGTCCTGGGTAAGAATAATTTTAAATATAGTCGAAGGTTTTTATACATAGAACCTATTATGATTCGTCTGCGGCGGCACCGTCGCTACAGCTATTTCTGCCTTATAACAGCAGTGTTCAGCGCTGTTGTGTTTTGGTTTAAAAGCTGTGGGAAAGAACACATACTTGGCTAAGGCGTTCCAAATTAGTTATCAGAGGTAGCAACGCATCCATGGCCAACCTCAGGTATGACAGTGGTTTTATATGGGGTTGATTAAAGATGTCCATGGGCAGCAGTGGCCCCTTACCACCAGGTGGGCTGCCTACTCATTTGCTACTTCCATGATATAAAGAAGTCATCTAAACGTAAAACTAGCAGCTGGAGCCTGTCATGTAAGCAAGCAAAATCAAGTAAAATTAGATATTGAAAAAGTAATATAGAGCCACTTATAAAATTGTCACTCCTAATTTTTATGCGGTATAGAGATGTTATGTCAGTAAACCAAAGAGTTATAGCTCTATGCAATAGACTTATTATCTACTAGTTATTTCTATTTAACTAATTAATTTATAAGTTACTCGTACGATTCATTGATAATCATTGATTCTTGGTATTGGAAGGAAATAAAATCTTTCCATCTATTCACATAAAAACGTAACCTTCCATTTTTTTGCAACTTCTTGCAACTTCTCTTCGTAATCATTATAATAATTCATGTTATTGTACTTTACAGTGGCAACTTTGATACGATAACCCAATACCCGTACAAGCCGGGTCCGAAGTGCGGCGACTGCCCAAACGACTGCCTCTCCGGAACTCTCTGCACCAACTCTTGCCCTCGAAGAGATTACTACTCCAACTGCGATTATCTGATCAAGTTAACAGATATATGCCCGCAAGGCACTTGTAATGCGACGTGTACCTGTAATAATCGGATACATAAGAATTATCCGTGGTAGCTTAAGTAAAGTTTAAATAGATAAGAGTAGAGTAATTATGTTATGGACTTGTAATTAAATGTTATGTATATTTACTAAGCGTATGTTTTATTTCGTAAATATATAAATAAATGGATTTGAATAGGTCGATGATTTAAAAATTTAAAGGCGGCTTCCTACGGTCTACATTTGGCTAATCTACCTTAATTATATTAGCCGTGTCAAGCACTCATACATTGGTTTGAAAGGTGTGGTAAGAGAGAGATACACTTATACGAGGCATTCCAACTTCTCCTGAAGGATCATTAGTAGCACAATTAAGTCAAATCTATTGACAATTGATTACAAATGAATGAAATTAATTGCACCAATTTTTGTTAAAAAACTTGGGGCAACACATTCGGAAAAAAGTTAATTCAATCTGATCTTACCTTATTTCGCTACATTTCCCTTTCGAAATGTTGTGATTACTTTTAGTTAATTGTAGCTATACCGAGTATGTCGTAATCTCCATCTGTTATGGCGGTAAGTCTGTTTACGTAACCCATTCATATGAACGTAGGTCCCTCTCGACGCAGCAGGTGAGTCAGCAGGTGGGGTGGTTGTCGGTGCGGAACCAAGTATAACGTTCGACGCTCCTTTGTCCTATTTAACGTTTAAAAATATACTAAAGGTACCTTTTTACGTTTTACTCGGCCTTTTTGTAATTAAGTTCAAAGTTACAAAATAGAGGTGATCTTGCGGTTTAAAGGTATTTAAATGTAAGTAGAAAGTAGCGCTTGAAAAAAAGCGCCATATGTCATAAGGATATTTAAATCGAATTAGTATTCCGTATTCCCGACTGACCGAGCGACATGTTTCCCACCCCCACTACGGCTCCGACCCAATTGTAATGCAACGGCGAATACGGAGTCCGGCGCGCGGGCATTGCGGCGCCGGCTTCCGCACCTCGCGACCATCTGCGTCGCCATGGTCTGCGACGATGGCCTGCACGCCTCATCGCCTCCCGTCCGCCGCAAGTCTCTTCGTCGGCTCGCCTCCACCCGCGGCTTCAAACCCTCTCCCAACTACGGATGGATCCGCGTCTTCGATGGACCACATCCGTACGCTGTGGACGCTCCCAGCAAACTAGTGAAAGTCTCCTCAGATACGACGGTCGAAGATGTAAACAAGAAGCTCGGTTTCGGCGATGAGCTCACGCTCTGGATACAGATCGGAGAAGAAAATACTCGTCGATTGGAATTGGATGAGCGTCCCCTTCAAATTCAAGATCAGATTATGAAAAGAATCGGATGGAGATCAGAAGCTCGGAGGCTACGTTTGGCTGTCGATCCGGAGATACGGCATGCCCTTCGTTGGTGTTCAGGACCTGCGGCGCACTCTGGCGGGGTACTGCAGTCTGGGACATTATACGTGCTTAAAGGTCATGTGTTTCCTCAATGGAAACCCAGGCTGGCACATGTTGTTGGATCGCGACTTCATACTTTTGGTAAGCAAACTTAAGATGATACACATTCATCTATTATATTACTTCATGATTTGTATTTACATTACCATCTCTTTTTATAGGAGTGTCATGGGATATGCTTGAGCTGAGTGGGGGTTGTATTGAGTTATGCCCGCCTAAAGCCCAGAAGTTGGTTCTATGCATTAAGCCCCGTAGCCAAGGAAACAGTTTGCTTGATGGAGGAGTGAATCATCTGTTCGTCGGATTTAACACTGTTTGGGAGAGAAATATATGGTTCAACTGGCTTAGAGAGGTAAGTCTCTCGATTTCAATTAATTTATATACTAGTTTATTATGGTTTTGATCATCGTAAACTTAAGACAATATAATATGTATAGAGTCTATAATAAATGTCTTTAGATATTTGATTAAACACATTTTAAGCGAATTATAATTACATAAGTTAATTTTATTTTTAATTCGTTATTTTTTTACCAACACACATACCTAATTTATTAACGTGTTTCACAGCACAGAACTCTTATTAACTGATTGCATTTCTTATACAGTAACTGTTATATGTATTTTGCCAGAGTGCCTTTTTATCGTTAATACTTAATAGAACTGAACGAATTGATGCAATCTTGTGTAATTTAATATAGCTCCATTGACTCGTGTTACCAGTGAACAGACAGAAAGTGGCCAATTCGGCATTCTATTCCGGTACACTTCTCAAACTAACGAACCGATGGGACAAATGCTGCAAAATGTTAGAAATCGCGCCGGTCAATCAAATTTTTGACGTTTCAATGTGTATTTTTTTACTCGCTAGGGCTGTATCTTTTGTACTATTTAAGCTATTTTTTTCAATCATTTTTGGAATGACGCTCCAAAATCTGTTTATCTGTTAATAATAGCAGGTACCCATAATGCAACATATATATAGGCTACACTTCCAGTCTGAATTAATACCTGACTGTGCTCGGGTTATTTCATATAACCTGGGAATGTCAGAGTAACAAAATATATATTAAAAAAATATAATAGATCCACCATCTGTTATGGTTGCTAATGACAGTCTTTAACGTAAAACTGTACTGTAACTACTTACTTTATTATGTAAAATCATAGGCAGCGGTGACTGATTTTATCATTAGGTAGATAGAGTTTATCTAATACCAAAATTAGCCATTTTAGACATGTTTATAAGTAAACATGTTAAATAAAATAAATTTCCAATTCCAATCACAATTTTTGGTACTATTTTCGGAAATCAGTTGGTTTCTTAAAAATAGAGGTTTTGTGAAGCAATGACAACATTTGTAATCATCACACATACATTTATGCAAAGTTGTAAGAAGTTACATTTTAATTGTAAAATAGTTTGGTATTCTATTATTTTACTGTTCGTAAAAGCTTGGAATGCTAATTATACTAATCTCATGAAACGCAAATGATTTTATGGAGCAAAAATAGTTTTTTTTTTTTAATTATGAAGACGTTTATTTTTTAGTTACTCGTGCTTTATATTTTAATACATTGAACAGATTGAAAATTAATTGCAATTAACGCATAGAGTCTGTAACTCTGCGTTATTTATCAAGTAAAAAGTAAGCGTAAGGCGTTAATGACGAATGTTGTAAATGTTGGCAGAAATTATTTCTCTAAGATTTAAAGTGTGTTAATTGGTAATGTGTGCAGCGCCCTGAAAGAGAGTCATGGTCGAGATGTCCAGAATGTGAGCTTACTAGCGGATAAAAATAGGGGTGCCAAATTTGTTATTAAATTGGGCATATTTAAATTATGTGAAGAAAATATTTTAAAAACATCAGATGTTAACGTTTCCTGACAATATCGTTTAACAATTTAACATATACACGATTAATACCTAATATTCATTTGCCAAGTAATTTAAATACAAATACTTTGTGAACCTTGATAGAGCAACTTTCGGACTACACACCATCAACGTAACCATTTATATGATTTTAACGAAAAAACAAATAATACACCTGTAAAAATTATTTTATGCTTAAATGTTTAATACTTAGCTTCTTAAATATAATAAACAATGATTTTTTTCGGCATTGCACATCCCTAGTGGATGATCCGCTGCTTCAGCTGCTCAAGTAAATTCACCTAAAACGGTCACAGTAATTCAGTAACCATTTACTCCGCTGTGCCGGTTCGTTCCGCGGCTCAGTCTGTGACGGGAGTTTGATAGTGAGTGACAATAACATCTGTGACTTGTACGCTGATAACAAATCGTTACGAACCATAAACTTCTCTTTCAAAACACAACAGTTTACGCAAAAACTCATCTAACAAAAGAGTTGAACCAAGGCCACTTAAAAGCCATTTATCAAGCAAACATGCTCGTGATCGGAATAATCAAGGCTCAGACAGGAGTTATTTCGTAGTCTTTGGGAATAACAATGGTCGGAAGAGTTCGATGGCCCCACTGCGGTTACGCTACGAAGCGAGCTTTATATCTATCTGTAATAATAGAGAAAACGTTTAAACCGCTAAATATTAGACATAAAATAAACAAAATATTCCTTGACAATTTAATTATGAAGAGGCTATAGTGTTTTCAATAAAGATGATTGTTACGATAGGTAAAAACACAATGGACCAGGAGATTGATAGCTTAGATGTGTTTGTTCAAAACAACGAGGATGTATTCTTGGATAGCCTCGAGCCTTCAACGATGAAGGATAAATGCGAAATATCGGTAAGTTCTATCAAAGATCCGAACACGGAAAACGTACAAATTCGTATCGAAAGCATATACATAAGTACCTACATACATCCTTCGCGTGTCTACCTTATAATTTCGACTATTAATAAAATAGTCGAAATTAATACATTTAGTTGCTCAGGTCATTGTAGTTTGTACATACTTAATATAAAGTTTTTGACTTTAAATCTGTAAAGCGCCATCTATTATCGCTTTTAAGTAATGAAATTTATCAGGAGGTTACGTTTCTTTAATTCGTAAGATAACTACGTTAATGTTATTGTTCTATCGAATCAATGTATTTAAAATCATAGAATGTTATAAAGTCAAAATCATCACACTTATTTATATAAATCACTAGCTTTTGCCCGCGGCTTTGCACGCGTTAAATTACATATAGGTAAACCTTCCTCTGGAGTTACTCTATACGTTAAAAAATAATTTAAAGATGTAAGTATACATAGGGGCAGACAGCAGAAAGCGACTTTGTTTTATACTATGTAGTGATGATGACTCGATACTTCCACGTTAAATAGTCTACAATTCTTTTTAATTGAACCAATAGAATTGCATCTGTCCGTTTAAATAACACACGCCTATAAATTCTAAAGAAGTGAGCATATTTATGTCCACTTGGGACACTGTAAAAAGTAAGAATTATACAATATTAGATGCACTATACCGCTGTGACCAGCAGAGGGTACTGGGATCGATCCCCGGCTTGGCAGACTTATATATTTTTGTTCTAGGTTTGAGTTTTAAGTACCACAGACGTTGGTGGCAAACATATTCTTGTCAGTAGGTGCGTAGTGGTAGAATTCTCAGGCGTGTTTATTTTTTTATTGTTTTTCTCCACAGTATAGAAAGTGGTAGAACATCCTAGAACATCGAATACACTGTACATAATTTCGAAAATGGGATTGAAACCAGGTTAAGACCTCGAATTTAAAACAAATAAGCTATCACAGATTTCTAAACTATCAAGTGCTTTATATAGGTAATACTAGTGGAACTTTAATTTGGAATATTTGGCACATAGATCACTGTTTGGTACAAGAATCACTGCCACATTTGATTTTTGGAAGGGATTGTTATGACAGATCCACTTGAACACGTCTTTAATAATACATAAGAAGAAAAAGATGGAACAAAAATGCTATCGTTGGTCAAATATTTATAATTTTATAACCACTTTTTCTTTCTTTGGTTCCAGGGCACTCAAAGCACGCAGCCTCCGAACGTCTTGGACCTCAGCGGTGGCGGGCGGTCGGCTCTCGCAGCAGCCCTCTCTCAGCACGACGCCAGTGGATTTGCTGTTCGTGTGCTACGAATGCGAGGGAATACCCTTCCTGCCCTACCACTGCAGACATACACCCTTCATGCGTTGACACACCTTGACATCAGCAATAATAGGATCACTCAGCTGCCTGAAGAAATATGTCAGCTTAGCCAGTACGTATTTCTTGCATGTTTTATTTAAAATATTACCATAATAAGTATATCATCCAAACTTTAGACTGGCTACAAAACACTGAGTTACGCAGGTTTCTAGGAAATGTTTAATAATTTCTTAATGAATAAATACCTATGTTGTTGAAATCAATATAGAGATTATTATAAGGAACGTTCAAGTAGTTGTTTGCAATAGTTGGTACTTACTATGGATAAACTAGAAAAGTGGTGGAACTTTTTGTTGTTTGATTTCTGAGCCCCAACCGCCACAACCGTTCAAGCCGAATAACAACAGCGCTGCTGTATTCTGTTTTTGTCATAGACATAAGATATAATATATCTATGGTTTTTGTAGTGTGTGAAAGGAGACATACTTATCCGAGGCTTTCTAACTTAGGTATGTAATAAAAATGAAGAAAAAATAATAAACATTTATTTACCGGTGACGCAAATAGTTATTTATTATATAAAAGAAGTAGTAAACGAGCATTTAGTCCAGCTGATAGTAAGCGGCTTCTGGTGCCCATAATCATCTGTTATCAACACCAGATAAGAATAAAATTTTACCTAAGGGCCCACATATGCGTTGCTAACTCTGAGATCTAAGTTGTAATGTCTCGATAAAGTTAATTGTAGTAGTAAAGGGAGATGCCCTTAGCATACCCTTCAAAACCAACCACAGCAGTGATTAGCCAAGCAACCGCAATAGTCGTTGTCAACCCATAATGTCCCCACTGCTGGGCAAGACTCTCCTTTCATAGTCAGAGGGATTTAGGCCTTAGTCCACCGCGCTAGCCAAGTGCAAATTGGTGGATCAATTATCTTAATTAAATTATACAAAATTACTTTTAGTTTCTATGTACTTCATATTGTTAAGATGACAGGTGCAAGATGAAAGCTTATTAAACTTTTAAAATTGTTGTTTCATTATTTTCAGTAGAATTCTATATATGTAGTTCGAATGCTACAATTACCACACCTAATTCTCCCTAACAACAGCGGTGTTAAACATTAATATAGGTAATCTGGATTGAAAGGTGTGATAAGAAAGATGGATTTATTCGAGGCTTACTTAGTTCCTAAAGGTAGCAATGCATCCGTGGCCAACCTCAGATAGGACTCTCATCTTAACTAGGCTTAATTACATTTGTCCATAGGTAGCAGTGGCCACTTATATTATTAGGTTGACTGCATGCTCGTTTACTACTTCCATAATTTCGAGGTTTCCATAGGGTTTATTTATTTATTCAAACTTTATTATAGCTTTTTTATTATAGTTTTTGTACAAAAGACGGACTGAATGTTTTCTAAGGCTTGTGAAGATTAATTATCAAACTGTATCCTTTTTCTAGGCTTTTAACATTTTTAACCCGTTGAAATCTTCTCGGTCCATCCTCAGCGTTAGGTTACGGATTCCGGAATCTCATCCCGGAGACCATTTCGCGTGATACCTTTCTCGAGCTACACCCAGGAGCGTAATTATGCTTGTCCCATAGCTCCAAGTGCTTACTACAGGAGGTATGCGGTAACATTTACCGTCGTCCTTCTCAGGTATAGTGATCCCTGAACTGACCAGGACGTTCATGCTCCCATTGCCAACCTCAATCCCGGAAACCTCAATTTAGTCACTGTGAGCCAAAGCTCTGTTCCTGTTCTGAGAATACTGAAATTGTGTTTTTGTACGTACTTAAGAAGTGTACGTATACTAAACCATGGCCTCGGTCAAAAAGAGGAACAATGGACAATAGATTGATAACGATATTTAATTTTAACATTTTATATTTATTGGGACAGGTATCAATTAATAAAATATATTAATTATCATGTCCAGATGGTGTAGGTACCGTAATACCTAAAGCTAAGTTGTAGACATAGATATTTAATAATATAACTAGGACAAAATATATTATTTTAACTAGTGAGATAATAAACAACTCTAGTGTCTGAAGCCAAGGTGGCAAGCGAGCATCGGAGTCCATTACGGGTTATTCTTTAACGCTCCGCCGGTGAAGCGTGGCGTGGCTCTTGAAGCATCAGCCTTCGAACACAAGCATATGCGTATGTGTGTTTGTGTGTGTATACGATTCGCGCATAAGTGAGATATGGGAGGCAAAAAACGAACAATTGAACTGCACTACTGCTTATTTATATGTTGTTTTGTTAGCTTCTTATGTATCCGAGTATGGCACGCACAATACTTAGAATTACAATATAACAAGAACTATTCTGCATAGTCTTACCAAGTACGTAGGCTAGTTAATAATGGTTTTTTATAAATTGTTTTCTTAAAGTGTTCTCCGTAAAGTTGGTGCAACTTAAAGTACAAGACTTTTTATAAGGTTCAATTTAAAAACATACTCATAGAACTAAGAGACAAGCCTGGACGTAGATACTAACTGTAACTATGGCATCTTTTTAGTTAGGTATATCTACTTACATATCATTTCTTACATATTAGTTTTATGAAATCTTATCAACACTAACATACCTACTTTACGGTTTTAATATATTTTTTGTTTTTGTTTCAAGACTAGGTTTATCTTACTACACCCGGAATAACATGATACAGAAAACGTTATCCGAGTACGACCTACCCTAGGCTTGATGTTTCGAGCTTACTCTATCGGCATCATACAATTATGTCAAGACTGAATGTCATCTTATAAGATGGTGTAACATTGGTAGAGGTAATAAGCTTGCGTTTCCGTTGTGTGCCAATTTTTTTAAACGAGTGCCTGCGTAGAGTACCTCTGTATCTACATCGAGGCGTCGGAGCGTGCTGTTGCGTTCACTTCGACCATCCCCTGCTAACTAGCGTTAGATTCACTTATTGTTATGCATGGTCGTAGTACTCGAAGTAAATAGATTTCAAATAGCGTATAGGATTTTTTATATCAATACGCGTGAGGACTTCATACTTACAGTTATACTATTTGTTCGCATGATTTGTATAAGCGAGCCATTTATGGAAATTATTTTCTTTTTAAATTGATCAATTTGACTGACTCAATGTGTATTCTTGCATTTCGCACCAACGTAGTTATTTTGTTAATGCCTTATTTGAATTAAATGTATAATGAATATTCAGAATATTGTCTTTCTTTACGCTTACATAACTTAAACATATTTTTTAAAGTAGATACGTAGCCCAGCATATATTATGTTGCATAATAATGCGTCTTAACTTCGACTTAACGTTTGTTGTAGCTTTTTATTGTTATTTGAGTTATTACTAATAACAATCATTAGTGCTACTGTAGTGCGGCTAAGTAATCGAAGAGCGTATAATCACTAGGACAGAAATAACAATGGTATGAAAAATGAAAAAAATGAGGAATATTGTAGATAGATATCTAATAGCTCAGATTTTTATGATCTAATTTTATGAATTGTAATTTTACATTTTTGTATGAATCATAAGGTAATCTGTAAAATATGATATTTCAAGATGGAATTAATATAAGTAGATATTAGAACTTTTATATAATCCATGACTAAATGGAATCATTCTTCCATCCAGACATCCTTAATGGAAAATAAGAAAATCTATAAAACATAAATATAGATACAATATAATCTTATTATCTTTACCTATACGTAAAGATAGTTACTAGGTACCTACGCTCTAAGTTTAGATTCCAACGATATGTAAGACATCAGATTTAAATACTTTGTAAGTACATATTATATAGAACTAGTATTCGCCCGCGACTTCGCTCGCGCTAATGATTACATTCACACAAAGAGCCCGTAGGTATCAAAGTAGGTTGTAGGTATAAAAGTTACTATTCTATCCCTCGGGAGTAGTACGTTTTATCGGGATGAATTACTCTATGTCCTTTTCTAGACCTCTTACTATGTGTGTGCAAAATTTCATAACGATCGGTTGAGTAGTTAAGGCGTGAAGGCGTTACAAACAAACAAATAAACAAACAAACAAACGGACTTTCGCAGTTATAATAATAAGGATTATTCATAGACAATTTACATGCAAATTAAAGCGTTTAATATAATAGAACGTAAGAGAAAGTAGTAAAATTTGATTTTATTATAATGTTACACTATTAATATGATATAGAGATGGCATTCGTACTATAATATATTGTATTATACTATATTTTAGCCAATTTCACTATATACAAGAACTACGATTTTAGTAAAAACGAAAACTGCATATTTTTTTTTCACTAGACGTGAATCGAACGAGTTTATTTTGACAAAAGACTTACTAACTTCTTGCGTGCCACTAAACATAAGCCAATCAACAGCTGCCGGAACATCATTAGGCACAATCTTCAAAAGCTACCTTCAATCAAACAAACAATCACTGAGATTATATCAAACAATAAACATGAATCGAGGAGTAGTGGAAACTTACTCGGTAGATTGAACGAACTATGTAGGTACCTATGTTTCCAGTGGTTTTTCATTAAATTGTTGTTGCTTCTTTATATGTAGATATATATGTACCTACTCATTTTGTTAGGCTTTATGATTCTTAGTGAGTATTAGTAGGTACTATTGTACGGAATCGTCATTCATTCATTTTTATCCCTTTTGTAACTTTTGTAGCCGAGCCTTGGTCTTAAGAATAGACATACATATAATGAAAAAAAATTCAAAACAAATCATATACTATGTACTTGTATAATATAACATCGGCGTAAGTAAGCAATTAGTTATTAAGTAATATAAAATAATATCCTCAGCAACTTTTCTTCATCGGCTTCACGTGTAAGTAAACACGCTTTGGCGCATTTGTAGCAGTATTGCAGTCCAATTTCCCCAATATATTACTCAGCATAACAAATACTACCTATATCCAATACTTGCGTGATATGACGAAAGCGAAAACAATGAAAGTCTAATGTATTGCAGAGATTCGTTTGATAGAACAACAATGTGTATGTCTGTAACATCAATAACCTATGTTCATACTGACGCGATTATTCGAGACGGGTATTATAGCGATTGTCGCCTGTATATGCTTAAATAGTTACCTACTGTATTATTATCGATTTTCGCAAACACAATGTGGAATTCAGTCCAAAAAGGTCTTAGACTAAAGATGCATCGATTTATTAATGATTTTTAAACGTTTTTATATTGACAAATTTACATGTAATTACTGCAATTTAGTCAGATAAGCGTGGCTTACGCATACGGATTTAATCCAACTTTGTCGGTTAGTCAGGTTTCGACTAAAACAGTACCTAATATTATTTATTTGTATACCAAAACCTACTGCATATATAATAAACTATAGTCGCCAAAACGCGAGTAAGTACCGCACCAGTGTGAACAACAGCGATCGTGGGGGCATTGCGTCTCGTTGCTAAACGCGTGGCCATTCGGCCGTTGAAGACGCAACGACTATCGCCCGCCCGCGGTCAGTCCGACCACATACTCGCCAAGTGCAACATTGTTCGTGGAAACTTCATTTTTTTAATTAATCGTTATTGACTACGTATTGACTTCCTGGATAAGCGCGAAGTGTTATGAAAGTGTTATGAGGAAAGAAAGTACAGTGTGGACAAGTCTTTAGTTTAAGTTTACGTTTAATATTTTTTATTTGTACCTACTATTTTGATTATTATTAATTTTGGTAAGTTGAAATAAGTATTGTATTGCCAATTTAAATTCAAATTACAGGTGATTTTTTTACCTGTCAATATTAACAGAACTGTTGTCTTGTTGTAAGTTCGTAGGTAGTAGTTGATCTTGTTTTGATGAGGCTTTGATTGCAATTATGTACTTTACATCTTTTGCTTACTAGATCGATTTTATGAGTGAAAATTTCTAACTATTTTCAATTGAAACATTTTTTTTAATTATGCAACTGTGTCCGTAATTTGCCACCGAATCGTAATGGGATAGGCGTTCCACCCTTAGTTCAATAATCGCAGATATGCAATGCCAATTCTCATATTTAAGATGTAATGTATGATGCACGTATAAATATGTATTTATGCCTTATGCATTATGCTTATGCATTATTGCATTATGCTGCTGAATATACAAGATTCCCTTCTAACGTGTATAAGATAGTGTAAATTAACAATACACGTATTGATATTATATAAACATTAGTAGATATAATTACACGAATTGATTTATATAAATATTTATGAGATTCTTTTACATTGCAATTATGCAAGAAAACTAAATTACAGTTAGTTTACACTTCTGGTTGGAAATGCATAGGTACTGTATTATTATGCACCTTACTGGAACCCCTATGGTAGGTACTAATAGGAATAAAACTTATTCATTAGTAGGTATCTGAGATGGTCTGTTGTACCTCCAAGTATGGACAAACCTATGGCAGAGTGCACGGAAACCACAAACACATCTATGACCTCCTAAATTTTAACTTACCATCACTCTAATAGTACTTGCGTTTCGGTGTAGTTTAGATGCTGCCTTACATATAAGGTGACCATCGAAGCCCTAAGGAATATCGATACATCGAAAGTAGAACCTCTATCGTATACATATAAAGTTGATGCCACATGTTCATTGGTCGCAGTGACCAACTACCATGAGAATGTATGCTCATTGCTATAAGTATAAGAAATGTCTTTAGTTTTCATTTGTTCAAGTAATTAGCGAACAACGGTAAAGTACGCATCATTGTAAAGCGTCGAAATATACCTCATCCTCACTTATAAATATAAACTTTTAATTTCTTCTGTTACGGTTTGCGCACTTATAGGCCAAGTATTTACATACACAGCCAATCTCCACAGTGACTATGAAATAGCGAAACGTTATTGTTATTATAAGTCACACTGAACTAACTTATGCAATCATATAGAGAATAGCAGATATTTCTATTAATTTTGATTTGGGAACAGAAAGATGGTTAAATTACAGATTTATTGCAGTTTTGTGATAGGGTAACATAACAGAGAATACGCCATGTACCTACCTTCCCAAAGACTCCCGCGTAACAGAAATAAACATACTAAATTTTAACAACAACATCGGCCTCGCTCTACAATCTGCACGACAAGTAGGTATTAACGTCTCCTAATTTAGATATTGTACAAATAAGATCGCTTGAGTCTACATTTTATCCTTCTAAAAATATACTGAAAACTTTTTACCTCGTCAATAAACAATTTTCTGCTGATTTTCGGTGGAAAACTCTTGAATTGGAGCACTATTTGAAGTACTTACGAGTATATCTATACAAATAAATAAAATTGAAGTGTGTTTGTGATTTCAAAATAACAACTTTTTACTCAATACCAATGAAGGTATACCTACACGATACCTATAACTTAAATGCAATTAAATAAAATTGTCTGTCTATTTGGCCGAGGTAATCTTCTAAGCGGGTGGATCGATTTTGACGGGACTTTCACTGGAAGATAGCTGAAGGTCTAAGGAGTAATATAGGTTATTTAAATTTTTGAAAAGAGCATTAGCGCGCGCTCCATACGTGTATACGGCTCCCCCTTACGGGAGGGCGGTGTTTAAGTTATGTTTAAATATGTATTCCTTTTTACTTTTTAAACGCGGAGAAACCGCGGTGATGAGTTTATCAAAAATATAGGCCAAATGGAAAGACAGTCGGTCACGGACCTCTCTAAATAATCTTTTTTAAATTTCAGATTAGAAGAGCTTCAAGTGAGTGACAACGAGATCAAGTCCTTAGACAACGTGTTACGTCTTCCCCGCTTACGTATCATCGTGGCGAATCGCAATATGATCGCTAATTTTGGAGTGAGTAATACTTACTTATACATATTAAGAACTAGTATTTGCCCGCGGCTTCACTCGCGTTAATATACATGTGAGTGTGTGTGTGTGTGTGTGTGTGTGTGTGTGCATTTAAAAAATAAATATAAGGTTTGTATAATTCAAATGCAATTCATTCTTATCAAGTGGCCGTAGGTGTAAAATTAAGTAGGTTATAGGTATAAAAGTTATTTTTTGATTAAAGGTAATCTGTGTCTTATTCTGACAATGTGTGTGCAAAATTTCATATTGATCGGTTGAGTAGTTAAAGCGGAAGGCGTTACAAACAAAGAAATAAACGGTCATTCGCATTTATAATAATAAGGATTAATTAATTTAATCATCAACGTATATCAAAAGAAATGAAAAGAAATCTATATAATTGCATAAATACGTATGACATTTGTTCAACATGTGTGTAATGTATTGTTAACTAAAGAACTATATTCCATCTTTCGATCTTAAGATGGTCGAGAGAGTCCTTTCTATATTTCTGATTGTTTTTTGACTTTCTATCTTAAGAATATTAAGTCTGTTAAAATCTTATTGATTAAATACAATGCAAAAACGTAATGGCAAAGACTAACTATAGGTAGTGAGAAGCTTTATTTTACACTAAGTTAGGGCTTCTAGAAGCGATCATATATATATTTCTGATTGCTTTTTTCTTATACTGAAGTTTATATCAAAACTATTTTAACACAATATCTTACTTGTTTCAGTCAACGCATGCAAAACACTTTATTTCGGGCGAAGAAAAACCGGAACACCGAGCGCCCCTCACCAACGTGGACCTTCGGCATAACAAGCTGAAAGGAAGCATCATTCTTGGCAACTACGAAGTAAGTATTTAAAGGTTTTAATTAATTACTGCGGAAATATTTGTTTGATATTAATTAAGACATCCTTCCTGGTTTGTTGTTTTTCGGTAGTTTCTAAACTTGTTCAGGAAATAACACATTGTAGGCCATTAATTTTATGAAGTATAAAAAGTTTAAAACGTCTCTAATTCAAGTTGCACATCATTTTGAATTATTAATTACAGAAATACCAACAAAGTATTAATAAATAGCCAAGTAAGGTTTTGAAGGTGGTAGAACCCCATGTAGTTCGACTCCGGCGGCACCACCGCCACACCTATTTCTGCCTTATAACAGCAG
>DWPV01001775.1:0-19309 GCA_018251915.1 Urbanus proteus proteus
GCTCCAAATGGTTCCTGTAAATATACACACGGTGCGGTTCCAAACATTGGCTTTGAAACACGACCGTGTTTCTAGATAAACAGATGGGAATTATTTCTATAACCGTTAATAACTACATAACGCATACTAAATGCACAATGAGCTCTTTAATAATGCTCCGATTTCGTTCTTGTGTTCAAATTTCATACTCACGTACTCATGTTTGAAATTCAAGTTTAATTATAGCTTAGCAGTTACATTATAGGTGATACGATTTCCACTCAGGTGTTGTGGCAGACATAAGAAAATAGTCGAAGTCTGTCTAGAGCTCAGCAAATGTTGAAAAAACTTTACTGTCTTGGTATTGTTAGCACTCTCACGTTTTTTTTAACTAAGTAAACGAACATGCTACTTACATGAAGAACCTTATTGGAATTATTCAAGTCAGGGGTGAATAGGCTCCTTCTAGACAAACGTGCTACATCCTGCAGCCAAAAATAGCCTATCAAAAATGAAAAAAAAACTTCATGTCTGTAGTTAGTATCATTATGTATGAACACTTGATAATCTGAGGAATAGTAACACTTTTAAGGTCGGCAACAGGTTCATCGGTGCTTAGAGGACTAAGATGGAAATGCTCATGAAAGTGGTGTAGCTTACTACATTTTAAAACCAGAATGTTGCAGCACTCATCACTGCTGTTATAAGGCAGGAATAGTGCTAGAGGAAAAAGACGGTAGAACAACGAAAGTTTTACATCATTTAAATTTACAATATGTTAGTAACATTTTTGCGTACAGCGCAAAATTATAACGAAACGCATTACGTTCGAAAATGCGTCTTTAGCTCGATATAAGGACTCGATATTAGGCTTCATTTGCATGAACTACTTGCGAATTATTAAACCTAAATTGTATCAGTGTACCTAGACAGCAGCTAAGTCTACCCACTTTGAACAATTAAGACAACTATTAACTATGGTCTCAAATTGTGTATATGTGTTTTTGTAAGCTTCATTAAAATACGGGTAATAAAAAGTATTCTCCTGAGTAAATATTCTCCTGATTAATATAAGAAAAAGTTGTTATTGATATAGAGAGATATGATTTATACGACGTAACCTAACATAATTTCATTTAAATTTAGTAATTGCTTAATTTACTGATAACTTAAACTACAATTACTAAAAGTGATATTCATATACTACAAACTAGTGCATCCAAATAATCGTTACACTTTATTATACGAAATATAGCATACATTTTACAGCAATTAAGTAGATTAGTTTCAAAGAATATTTGTGTTATTTTATTGTAGTTAAACCAAAAAGGTCGAGTAAACATAAGATAATTACTACTCGTAAAACAAAAATTTCACTCTATCATAGTTAGTCGTACATGGGAGTCGGCCCTTAATCCAATGCGCGCGCAGGACAGGTGAAGCGCGATAATCTTGCGCCTGCGCCTACAAACGGCGTGACCTTTTCGTAATTGAATAGGCATGCCGTTGCGCACACGCACCGTACGCACGCGATCATCTACTGGCTCGTATAATATTGCATTATTTTGTTCCCCGACTCTACACATGGGCGCTAGACGGGCTAATCTGTATCTATAATAAGAACGTAACTCGCTCCCTGTCTGTATGTTTAAAATCAGTTAGCACTAAAACTACTGAATGGAATTCAAAGAAATGAAGATATTTATAGTACGTATCTTAACTTAACATTTAGGCTTTTCATTAAAATCGATTCCTTCTATCAAAAAATATTAAAATTTAAAATCATAAGTAAATTTTTTTTCGTCGAATTACCTACATACGCAGATGAAGTCGCGTGTATCAGCTAGTATATGGATAAAATCCATGCCAGCTGTAGGACGAATATTTGTTACTAGCGGTACTTACATTTAATTTGTTAGTATTTACTTCACATAACTAAACTAAAGACGTATAATAAAAAATATTGGTTTCTATGCATGTTTATACTGTTCATGTCGTCAATATTATTATTATTATACGGCTTCAGGTTTAGGATTATAAAAATTATAGGCCGAAAATTTATCACTAGCAGTAATTTCATACACCAATTGATTAAGTAGTTATTTGGCATTTCACATAACAAACACCACACTTACTGTAGAACGTTATTTTGTGTGTTAATGTAATCTAGTATGATTCTTTAAAATATGTAGACAGTTCACGAAATTGTGTTTATAATAACTACAGCCGTTTTTATTGACGCCAATGTGTAGAGTCGGTGTAATAATTTTTAACTACTTATCCACCTGACAGCTATCGCCTATTAAGAAATAAAGTTTAAGTACAAAGTCATAAAATATATATTACCATTATTACCAATTCCAGCTTCTATTTTCAAATACAATTAGTTACATATTTACGGTTAATGTTACAAGTAAGGACGTGAGTACACTGGGAGGTAATTAACCATTATTTAGTTTAACAGGTGTTTTCTATGTAACAAATGATATTGCTTAGTTATTTTAACATTTAAATGGTAAAAGTACAAAGGGGTGGATAAATAAAAACATTATACACGTTGTAATAATGACATACATTCGAATTATGATTGGATGGATGTTTATAATCTTTAAAATAAAGAAGAAAAAAGATACATATATATTATTATGTAAAAATAGGTTCATCATTGTGGTAAAATATTTTACGAACATTTTAAATAAGTTGAATATTAAAATCTAATGAATTAACACAACATAGGTCTTGACATAGTAAAAGTATTATAAAGTAATTTTAAAATATGTAAATTGTCAATGATATGAAAGTCCTAATTACGTATACTTTTCTTGTCAATGATTCGTTTGGACTAAGCCTAATAATAAATTAAAATTTACAGCCAATTCGTTCTAAAAACACAGACAACCAATTTCATAATACGAATCGTATTAGACACGAAAAAAATAAACGTTACTATTGAACAAACTGTAGTAATAACCACACTATTAATTAATATTTACCCAATGTGAATCGTAAATCAAATAGATGACAAAAGGGTTCATAATTAACCGCTTTTTTGTGCATACGCTGAGAAAGCCTAGTATTTTCATGTTACTGCAAATTTATGGCTATTTTATCCCTCCCTAATAAGTTTCATTAATGTACGTATTTATTAATAACTACATTTAGACCACACACTAGGTCGTTGAATGTTTATGCAATAAATAAGTTCTATTATTCTCAGAATGAGAGGGGTGACTATACTTTGGTAGTTAAAAAAACTTGTTTTAAAGAAGTCATTATGTGAGAAGTGCAATTGTAATTTGTATCTTATTGTATTTGATGCAGCGGTATCATTAAGTGCAATGTTGCCCACTATGTATTGTAAGAAAAATATATTTAGCTTTCACTTCATATTTATGATGCACATTGGTTTGTGATAGCGCAATGTACGCTAAATTTTAAATGTTTACCTGACCAGAAATACGCTCTCCACGCAGTAGACATGCATAGCGTCAGAGAGAGCAAAAAAGAGGACATTAATAATATACCTAAGTGTATTTAAAAAAAACGGAAATGATAATAATAAATTTAATTACCTAGGCGTCATAAGAAACGATCACATTAAACGATACGAAACTGATGTTTCGCGTAATTTTTAATTGAATTAGCACGTAATGAATTGGGTGTACATGTTTAATTAGTTAATATGTTCATATGCGGTCAATCGGGTGGAAAACCACTTCACTAGCGGGTGCACATTTCCACTGGCCGCTGCACATTTCGATTTTTCTCCTTTGATGTGTTCAGTAATGCATGAGCCGAGGCTCTGATAGTATTCACGCGGATAAACCTAATTTATAGATAAACGGGCTGAACACAAACCACTTGTGCAACATGTATAGGTAAGTTATTGCAGCAGGTCGGAGGTATATTTGATTTGTATTATTCTTTATTATTATTATTTTATAATAGGATTTAAAAGATGGACAAATATGAAATTAAAACAATGCTCGAAGCAGTTATGTCATTGATTTTGAAAACCCAAACGGTAAAATTAGATATTTTTTTTGGCCGGATATCGAACTAACCCATTTAAAAAATACACTCTCTACATATTGTATCTACATATACCTACTATTCATGAGTAATACGTTATTTTCAAATTGGTAGAGATCTTTATAGAGATATTTGATAGAGATAATAATACTATTATTCTTGCTAAAACAAAGCAATACCTTTTAATGCAATGAGACATGTATTCGAGTATTGTGTTTGTAAGCATGGTCTTAGCATACCTATATATGCAAGATGCTCTTCTTTAAAGTTATCAGTTTATAATAAAAACTGTTATCACGAAAAATGGGATTCTACAAATAATATTAATGCTATACCTAAAATACAAAGACTTCACAACCATCACTTGCTACGGGAATAATAACCGTGCAAGAGACGCCAAACTCACCTAACTTTAGCACCTTAAAAGCTGTATGTCTAAACTTATTTGCGGTAAAAGCGTTTCCATGTAGAGATGGAATTAAAACTAAAATTTAAATTGACGGATAAAACTCGCGGACGAGTGGTTTATTAATAGGGTATCGCTCTAGTTTCATTGCTAGGTCAGCGGTGGAGTCTGTTTATTGATTCGCTAACAGTCCAGTTAATTTTGGCAAGGTAGGCAAACTTGGTACTGTGGCTCCATATAGAAACGTTTTCGCCATTACGTCAGAGCTACGGATATAAATTGGGTGGTGTTTTTGGATACGAGAATAAAGAGCCGGTTTTAATTTTATTTTTAGTCTAGGTATTAAATTATTGTTGGTTTAAACTAATGGTATAGTTTGAAATAGAGCTAATTTTAAATCGTCTTATAGTTAAGTTTATTTTTTACTATAAAAACTATAATAATTTTAAAAGTATATTGCGTTTAGTAACAGAAATAATAAATACACGGATATTACTTTAATGATAATAATTATATTATTTTATAGTTGTATCTACATTATAAGACCATTTAATGTCATATAGTATATAAGCTGGAATTACTACATTCTAACGATTATTAAAAAATAGTTTAGCTATTAAAATATTTAATTGAAACGCATTTCACGTAAAAACGCGTCTACATTACAAGTTATTTTGTTAATGGTTTAAATAGTCGGTACAAATGTCTAACAGACTTAACCTTTAGTTTGCGAGCAACGAGGAATGTTCACAATACTCGGAAACTTGAACGTTGAACTTTCGTTGCTGGCTGTTTTCACAAGTTTGTTCGTTGTTTGGAAATTTTCGAATTGGAAAGCCTATTTGATGTGCGTACAATATGAGTACTGCTTCGCAACAATGTTTAAAACATCTATGATTGTTTAATAAAATGTATAAATCTTACCATTAAAATAAAACTGTATTTGTAGAATTTTTATTATTATTATTGTTAGTCATGTCTTTTACAGTTTTTCTGTAATGTTTTAAAATTTTGCATGATTTTTAAGCATTTTATGTGATTTTTTTTAAATAATAATAAATAACCATATCATTTGTAATTGTCAAAATAATAAGAATTTAATAATATATATTTTTTACTTTGTAGTTATGCAGAAGTCGATTATAGTTTTTCTTTTAAGATCCCTATTTATGTATAGCCAGTACAAAATTGATCTGATACAAGCGTAACGGGTAATAAACGCCTTACTTGATTTGAAACAGACATTATTCGAGTGAGTTTTTCTGCAGTTACATATTAATCGATTTTTATAATCGGTAACGTGTTATATTATTTGCTGTTTAACATTTTATCACAATATTTTTTCTGCAAACTAAATGTATATATAATATAAGTATTCAATCTCCAAAGTTGTATAACGCTTCCATATTCAACATGTTAGCTGCAATCTGAATTGATTAATACATATCTATGAACATGATAGTGCTTTGGAGAGCATAGACAAAAGACCGTACCATTGGACCGTTGTCTATATATCCGTCTTCAACGTATTGCTTTACGAGTGAGACATTATGCCTACTCAGGCGTAACATCTCTCACAATTGCATGGAAATCTGTTCCCAGAATTAATACGTGTGTATGTGATGTAGTCTTGTGACCAGTTTTGCAATTAATTGTATGGACTGAAGTCATATTCAACAGTCTTGATCGAAATAGAAGAAGTCAGACTAAAGTATAAAAACTGACACTTTTTTGGTTTTTAAATATGTATATTGAGTTGTTTTTTCGGTAGTCTAGTTCAATTCATGTCTTTAAAACCAAATGCTGTTTATTTATCCAAACTTTTTATGAAGACAACATAATTCTGGCCATTTTTGACTTTAATCTCTCAGACCACCAATCTATGGAATTCTGGGTGTGTATCCATGGGTTTATCCACTGCTCGCTCGATTTTTATGAGAGTGACTATAGAGGACATGACTTATTTTTAGAACAGGTCATGTCCTCTACAACTGACTACAATTTGAAGACCGTTGAGTGTAGATCAGGTCAACAGGCGGGCTAATCTCTTGTAAAGTCCGGAACATTGGCTCCGAGCGAGCCTTCGGTAGACAATACCTTGTGACTAGGAGTACAGTTTTTTTGAAAGGCCAGTGTATAATTTAAATGATTTAATGTTTTGATAAGAGATTTCATAGCACTAACGAAAATGGTCACTTGATGCATTTTAGCTGAAGTCTTGACCCCTTTTTCACAAAAATGAAGATTTGTGACGCCATGATAAGACATGCTGCACTAAACCATGGCTGACACTCGATGACCTGTTATACCTTCATGACTACCTGAGAAGTTTTTTAGAACTATGAGCATAAACTTTATCATAAATTGAATGAATGAAAATAAATAAATAAATGCTGCAGATAGTGCAGATATTAAACCAAAATGTTTTAGCGGTGATGACTTCGAAATAGAATTGTACCTTAAAAATACAATCACATTAGATCACGAATTTATAAATAAATTTTATACAAAATGGTAATACGTATATAATTACATATTCACTGAAAACGACAAAATCAAAAATAATAGTCAGAAATTGTACGTTGGTAGTTACGATTATAATCTATTTTATACATTCATTTATCATAAGTCAATAATTATATTTTATGTAGTCCATTCGTTGTCGCTAAAAGAGAAAGTCGTGTTGTTGTATGATAGATATTGGTAAATTATCATAAATGTTTCCTAAGAAAGAAGACATTTTTATTTACATCATAATGATCATTCGCGTCTCCACAGGACTTTATTCTCGATTTTGTTCTAACCGTATTTTTCTATGTATAGCATGGCTCTACTGCGTATGTTCGTGGCTTTTATTGACTACCTGCATAACTATATTTATTTTATCGCTTGATATTTCTCTATCGAGTATGATTGCTGTTTTTTCCGGGTTTGAATTCTTTATTATCGGTGTCACATCACTGCTAAGCGGAAGCGAACACTTTTTTGAGTTTAAAGAAAAATTGAAGTATATTGATTATTCCACTGGATTAATGTCAGGGCTTATAGAAGTTCCATTGGCTTTTGTAATCTTCTTAATATGTATAATATTGGATGTTGTACATTGTATATATAAGGTTCCGCTAAATTCCAGTCAAGTTTCAAGTGTCATTACAAAAGTACTTATCGCATTCATCGCGAGTTTGATACGTTTAAGTTATTTGCCTAGAATAATGATGTTTGAAATGATATGGTGGCGTATAAAATTACTTCGAAAATCAATGGTTCATGCAAATTATGACTACTTACCATCCAGAATTAAATTAAAGAAAATTAAAGATTTTTTATTTAATTACAATGCCTTACGGGACCATATGATGAGTATTGGATGGTCTACAAACCTGCTGGTAAACCCAAAATATAAATTCTATTTTCGTTAAGTTTGCATTAATATAGGTAATATTTTATCGAGTAACTTATCTTGTTTTAGATTATTTTAAGCATTATTAAAACACTACCGTATCTATTAAAGATAATGATGGAGATTCAAAATAGCTGTAGTGTAAGTAAAAATCTATAATCCTCTACATACTTATGTCAAGATATAGATAACGTTGTGATTCTAATATATTTCTTAAATATTTTGTAATTATTTTTAGAGATTTTGCAAAATACAATGAAACTATAAAGTATTTGATAATTTTATACCAATTACCTACCATATACCAAGTAGGTATACATACACATACCATGTATAGGCGTTCTTTAACCTAAAACTACGGATAGTATTAATATGTTTTCGTAAAAAAGCAAAATAAAATAAAAAAAACTATAACATTAACATTTCTTATTTACAGGTGAGCTTAATATCAATAATACAAGCTATACACTTTTGCGTTCTGCCATGTATACCTGCATTATTTGCTGAGTACGCAAAAAGTGAAGTGGAAAAAATAAAAATAACTTTAGTCTGCCGTATGTATGCGGATAAAGGTTGGTATATTAAAATTAACACGAAGATATATCCCTTATTCTCTAAACTACGGAACCAAAAAGAGTTACCTATTTACTTAAAATAACAAGGAAACTTACAAGGAATATAGTATTATTACCTTGCAATAATTTATTATATTATTATGTTACAATAATTTGGAGAGCTTTTATCTCCGTTTATTTATATAAAACAAGCTCTATATGTATTTTATTTTTATTTAACCTACTAGTAGGAGATCCCATCCAAGGTCTGGTTAAAACGTCGGTGAAGGTCGACCTAAGGTGGGACTTACACCATATGTAACTCTTCTTGTATGAGTCCGATTGGCTGCGTTGTTCATTTATTTATAGGTTAATTTCAGTAACTTATATCTAACATTATATTCTGCCTAAAATTAGATATTAATACTTTATTTATAAATTTTAATTTGTTTTCCATTTAAAATCAGTTGTACTATTCATTTGTAAGGATAGGTTACGAGGATAAGGATTGATGGATAGGATAGGTTGAAAGTAGTAGAACCTTTTTATAATTCAACTCCGGAGGCACCATCGCTATACCTTTTTTGCCTTATGACAACAGTGTTAAGCGCTGCTGTGTTCTGGCTTGATGGGTGACATACATTTCCGAGGCGTTCCAACTTAATCCTCAGGGGTAGCAAGGGATCACAAGTGTCCAAGGGCAACAGTGGCCACTTACCATCAGGTGGGCTGCGAGCTCGTTTATAAGAAGAGGTATGATGTTCTTAAATGTCACTCCTTTTGCAGATGTAGCAGTCCGAAACAGGCTCCGTGACGCAATCAAATTCATTGAGCTGTGTCCCTTTACATACGTCGTCTGGCGCACCATACCCATGGACATCTCCTTCCCATTGAGTTATATTAGTTTTGTTACTACTTTTACTATCGTTACCCTGCAGTTCTTGCATGTTATAAATTGAATGATAGATATTTCCTAAGATATTGTGTACATACACTTATGCACTAATAATATTTATGGCAGAGCAGTGATAGCCTAATTATTGAAACTCAATCGGGTGAAAAGTTCAAATTCCAGGATCTCCTACCTCGATTTATAAATAAACAATTATAACTTGTTTTGACGGTGGAGAAAAACATTGTGAACCGGGAACCTTTGAGACATCTGAGAGTTCTTAAAGTCTACCAATTCGCTCTAGGCCAGCGCGGTGGACTTAGTCCTAAATCTCTGTCACTATGAGAGGAGTTCTATGCCCAACAGTGGGACAATAATGTTTGAGCAATACATATAACTCTGCACTTAGCTTAGTCAGAACTCTGTATTGAGAGATAATGTAAATAGAAATTACTACCAGGATCCGTAAAAATAAATTTATTTTTAAGCTTGCATTTTTATCACCGCATAAAGGCATTCATAAAGGCTATTTTTATATATATTCATATAGTCTTTTTGATTACATTTTGATTTAGTAAAATTAAATGATTTTATTGCTACCTACTTGTCTTTGGCCTCGTCAATACCTAGGTTTTAAAAATAAAAAAGTTTAACATAGGTATTTATAACACGTTAAACTATTCAGAGAGTTACTCTGTGTACATTCATTACTCTGTGATTAATGCTACTGGTGAGTTGGGCTAACATCGGCCCAGGTCACAATTGTACGATGTTTTTGATTTTTAGGTCGAATAAGGAGTAATAGAAGTTTTCTTTTTATTAAGTCACTAGTATTTACCCGCAGGTTCGCTCGCGCTCATGTACATTTGCACAAAGAGGCCGTAGGTATAAAAACAGGTACATTGTAGGTATAAAAGTTACTTTTCTATCCCTCGTGAGTAGTAAAATTTTTCGGGATGAAATGTACTCTATGTCCTTTTCCACACCCTAGGCAATGTGTGTGCAAAATTTCATAACGATTGGTTGAGTAGTTGAAGCGTGAAGGCGTTACAAACAAATAATCGGACTTTCGCATTTATAATAATTAGGATATTAAGCTGTAAAATACCGTATGTATTCGGTACTGAGTAATGGATTCGCCATCAAGTACCGAGTAACTTCAAAACGTTACTCACGAATTCATTTCGTGCTCGCATCTTTCGTGTTTAGATAGTTTGGGTGCATTTGTGTAGTTTGTTCTGACGCCTACAGTTTACTTTTAGTTCTAGTTCTAGAATTCTTGCCTTTACGTAATAAATTTAGAAAAAATAAAGTGATAATTGCACCTTACGTAGCTATGTAGATAACATAAAAATATGTTTTCTATGAATACTAACAATGTCGATGTTACGCAACCCGACTCGAGGCATTGCTTTACACTATTATTATGTTATAATAGGTATCAAAACGACGACTCGTCTGACAGAGTGGCTACCATACCGGTCTGATGCCCAGTGGGTCCCAGGTTTAGATTTCTGTTCTGGGTCTATGTGTTTATGAATTCGTCTTTATGTGTCCACGACACTGGAGAAATTCCTACAGTGGGGCTATGACTGTACATACGTTTTTCTTTTTTTTTCAAAAGTAACGAGTAACCATATGATACTAACGGGTTCTAAATTGTATAGTAACAAATACATATGGATACTTTCTTTCGTTATTTTACACCTCTGCTTCATATCGATGTAGAGATACGCAGTGATTACAACGTATTGGAATGAACACATAAACACCATTCGCAACGAGTCTTAGTATTAGATAAAAGTTAATCTTGTTGCGGTTTCAATTGTTTCAAAGCCCGATTTACAGTTACTGGAAGTTTTAACTCCATCAGTCTGCAGTCTCTTTTGCGGTATGTTTCTCTGCGCTCATTTTATTCTCTCAGTTCTAGTAAATCAAGTCTACACTTCATTTTTTACTTTTAAAATATTTCAACACTTTTTACCGCTTTTATATTTAAACTTCTTAAGACATTTAAGAGAAACAGAAGTGAAATATGTATAGCGCAATTACACACACTTTGACGTCGACTATTGGGCATAGACCTCTTTAGTGGGATTTTTGAAAATAGTTACCGGCTCTAGCATAAGTGTTGGTGACAGCAGTTGGTAGTTGATACCCGGAAAAACTTTGCTGCCTATCTTCTAGATTTTGTTCCTTACTCGTCTTTTACGACATCCAGAGGACTATTGCTATACAAGACACCACATGGCAAAAAATATATGTAGCGAAATCGACCGTATTTATTTATTTACTTCCAACCAATTTACAATATATTTTATTTTACTATAAAAGAAAATATTAAGATACCATAAAACGCTGTAGTTAAAAGCTAGCAATAATGCGGTAATAACATGAAAGTCACGGCCTCTACATTACTGCTACGCCGTAGCACGTCTACGTTAAAGTCTACACGCTTGTAGCTGTCGTAAAATAAAAATGTAGTCTATATTATCAAATTGAATTGGTTTTCTTTACAAATATATGTATTTATGCTTCAGTTGGTTAATTTTAAGATCTATAACATTATCTTTTATTAATTGTCGCTTGTAACAAGCTATGTATTACTTATGCTCAATTAACATAATCAGTAATATATTATAGTATGGCATATGGCGTATGGCATATGAATATCTATTATACAATATATCGAGTAAAGCTGATAATTCCGTTAAGGTAAAGCTAACGTAATGTAACGGGTTTAAGCAGTAATGTTGTAGAAATTACAATGAAAGCTTTTCTTACTTACTAAACTAACATATGTTTTTTCTTGGATTAAATCAACGTTTAGTTAACAATATTATTTATGCAAATATCTTTTTGTTACACAAATCAGTCGAGAGTCTGAATAATAACAACACATATTGAACAACTAATATTGTGTAAATAAAAGCACCTTACATTATTATGCTTTTTTGTTTTTTATTTACCTTGCATACGAAAACAAGCATATAGGCCACCTGTGTACTATTTAATTCACTCTATTTATTTACATATAATTATCTTCTTGCGCTATTTTTTTTTTAAATATTTCAATAACTTCATAACAATATTTTTCACTTCTAGCTTGTATATATATGTATCTACTTTGGCAACGAATTTTCCTTTCCAAATTTTCCCGCAAATTCGTGAATTCAAATTACGATTCCAAAACGAGGTTTGATGCGTAGCCGTAACCACCATCGAAAATTTGAAGTAACAGAATTTTGTGGAGAGTTTTCAATTTGGCATCGAACCGCCAAGTCATCAATGCGTAATTTCGGCAAATGCGGTTGTGAAGTACATGCAGTGGCTTACATTGGGTAACTAGACCAATATATCTCATAGAAAATCGTAATATTTTGTTACTTTGTGAAGTTTAATATTTTCCTTTGTGATATGTTAATGAGCTGCATTATTCAATTTTGAATAAGTTTTTATTGTTCTGTGTTCTGGTTTAAAGGGTGTAGTAATGGAGACAAAATTATCCTAGGCTTTCCTACTCAGTCCTCACGGGTAACAATGCATCTGTGGTCAACCTTAGGTAGTACTTCATCTTGTCTGGGATTGATTACGGATCTTCATGGGCGGTAGTGGTTACTTACCATCAGGTGGACTGCATGCTCATTAGCTGCTTCGAAGAAATGGTGAAAATGAAGAAAAGGTATTTTGTAGGGTAAGTAGGTACTCTGTCTCAGACATATTTACTGTCCAGCCTATTTAGCCTAGCTTCATCATTTTGTTTTTACAATGTTAAGTATTCATCAGCTATCATAATACAACCGCGCATTACCTAACAGGCAATATTGTGACTGTAACGATACGTGTCTGACACGCTCAAATAAGTTTTCGTAAATACGGAAGTTTTTGCCTATAACACTAACTTCAAAGAATCAGTAACCACAACAAAAACTAGTCGAACTTGTTTCCGCCTAGAAATCTAAGGCAGCACGCGAGCTAGATTATTGTAATAGAAATAATTGAGTCAGCCTACTTAGTGTTTCAGCTTAGTTCTCGTCACGAAGATCGCTTGCACGTTACCAATATAGTAACGAGGGCAATTATGTCACGGGCTGAATAATTCATTCTAATAATACATTATAATGCTTTTAAGTGGTACATCTTGCATGCATGTGTGTTTGTTCGTGCGTGCGCCTTTGTGTGCAATTGTTTTGTTAAACAAAATTAGTTTTTTTTTATAAAACTTATTTAATTCTTGTGATTTATTTAAAAGTCATTTTTTTGCGAAGCACGCAACTTTTTATAAAAAAAAAAACTTTTCTCTTGAAAATGCAAATTAGTAGACTTCACATATCTTTAAAAACTCCTGTTAAATGACTCTCAGCTGTTTAGGTTATTTATGATGTTTTTTTCACCGAAATGGCAAGTGATATATAGTTAAAATTAATAATAATTTACTATAATAGTGAAGTTGAAGGAAAATCATAATAATGTGAGTGAATTTTATATAACATATTCACATTTAAAATAGCTTTTTAAGTTAATTTCATTAACTTCAGCAAAGTTTAAGTTTCAAGTACGTCAATTACAGTATATTTTTGCAACGCTTACGACTCTATCAAACTACGAAATAACTTCCCTTGTTTACTTTCAAGGTTTTTACGGTTTAAATTTCAAAGTGTTATTAGCTTAAAGCGTTATCAGACTTGGAGCGTTTAAATACGCGTCCAGAGTTACCCCCGGCGCAAAAAGAGAGGTGTTATAAGTTTTGACGACCTCCGTGGCGGAGCGGTTACCATAACTGTCTGACGCGCAGTGGGTCCCGGGTTCGATTTCAAACATTTCAGTATTATTTCCCACTGATGAACTGATTTTTCAGTTTTTTTGTAATTCTGTTTGATAATCACAAAAAAAAACTAAAAAATCAGTTCATAATATGGAAGGGTTAAAACGTTGAATATAATTATAATTATACCTATATAAGCGGATGCACGTGTCTTAAAAGCGATTCGACTCAACTCGATACGATGCGACACGTTTTGGCTGTAGTGGCTTTCTCCATTTATCTACTTTAATTTTATGTGTACGAAAATAGATAGTTACGATTTAACAATGTTGAAATCTTTATGAAGAATATTTATTACTATACAAAAAACTGCTTTCAGTGTGAAGAAGCCTTATATGTTGAGCGTAAAATAACCCTCGCGTGATACTCACGAGGCTCAGCTCGCGAGGCACTGAGGTAGTAAACATCTCGTACGGTCGCTTTGATAGCGAGCAGGTTTACAACTGAATTTATTTCTTTATCAGTTACTATTATCCTACTACTGGATTTATAATCTGTTCGAAATCCGAAATAAAAAGGCTATTTGAATTTAATTTTACAGGTGGTCCAGGTTCAATTCTCGGCTTGGTGACTCAGAAAAATGTAAAAATTGACTCCGTGACATACATAAGTAGGTTACAGATGTTTGCTACGCATTCTCATTTGAAGATTTGAAAAGTAAGGTGAAGAAAATCTATATCTGGAATCTATAACTGGAAGATATCTGAAGGTCTAAGGCGTAACATAAGCTACTTTAATTTTAGAAAAAAGCATTAGCGCGCGCGCCACGCGAATGCGAGCCCCCTCGCGGGAAATCGAGGTCTACTATGTCTAGATATGCATTCTGTTTTAATTTTTTAACCCGGGCAAAACTGCGGAGATTAGCTAGTTCACTAAAATGAGGCGTTCCGAGTTAATCGGCGAGAGTAGCAACGCACATGTGGCCAACGTCAGGCTAACGGGCTGGACAATTTTTATCTAAATTACTTTCGTAGAAAATCTTTTTTTTATACGATGAAAGGAGCAAACGAGCGTGCAATCCACCTGACGGTAAGTGGCTACTTCTGCCCGTGGATGTCTGTAATCAACCCCAGATAAGATCACAGTTCTACCTGAGTCTCCCTAACCACATCCTACAAGCCAGAACACTGCAGCACTACACTGCTGTTATAAGGCAGAAATAGTTGTGGCGGTGGTGCCATCAGAGTCGAAAAAGGGCTCTACCATCTTTATCTAATCTAAATAATGAATACAGAACCCTTGATTTAAAACGATATGCCTAAATACCGATTAAGTAAAACGCATCGATCAATACATATAAAAATAGGTGAAGCAATATTGTATATTTTAGTTAAAGGTCACGCCAAAATGCATTCTTCCCCCGACGGCGCCCGTCACGACATGTTTCCTGACGCGAAAGCCTTTTCAGGTCACACCTCGGTATCAAATGCAGCATTGAAATATATTTTATGCAATATAATCTTATTTTATCTGAACTCAAGGGAAGAGAAGTGTTTCGATGTATCCAGAACTTTTATGCGCGTTTTATAGGTATTGTATGCAAGTGAGAAATGGTTTATGGACTTTATCGTGGCTAACTTTTCTTGAATAGTTACAACGAGATTTAAAATAAAATCTAAATTACAAGCTTTTGAGCGAGTTGTTATAGTTTAAAGTCTATTTTACTTTTTATATGTGTTTCAGGTAAATTAATTAGTTAAAGGTAGAATCAGTGTAGTTCGTATAAGTATGAAGTATTATCACATTTTTTGTAATTTTGGTGGAAGATTTATTATTGATGCCAGCTTACTTATCTCAAGCGATTGTCTTAGTCATCAAAGTGAAGTCAGCAGAATACCCGTTTTATATGAACAAAAAAACACATTCAACACTCATAGCTCCGCACTAGGATTATCTCTCGTGTTGTGGGTACCATGGACACACAAAGACGACTACACAAACACCGAGATCCAAAACTGAAATCTAAATTCATCATTCAAATATCCGTCTGGCCGGGAATCGAATCCGGAACCCATTACACGTCAGACCAGTCACAATACGGTGACCGCTCCGTTACGCAGGACAAGTTTACAGGTTTCCAAGGGTGGCAGTATTTTCTAGATTTCCACGTAGGTTACTTACTTTTTCAAATTAAAAAGTTTAAGAGTCACTAGGTGACATTTTTATCTGTGAAATGAGATGACCTTTGATTGTTCGTTTCGTGTGACGGCGAGTGCACACGGCATTCTTGTCAAAATTTCAGTTCACGAGTATGTTGTAAGAATTTCCATAGAGATATTATATTTAGAGGAGAAGAACCAGCCTAAATCGAGTCTATTGAAGTGATTAGACTAAGATGAGTATAGATTAAAGTCGAAATAATTCGGCGCCGAAACGTGGCCATTTATCGTAGCCTTCGCATTCAAAAGCTCAGAGTAGCGCAGCGAGTTATGGAGAGAACTATGCTTGGAATTTCGCTACAAGACAGAATTCGTAACGATGAAATCCGTAGACGAACTAAGCTTACCGAATTAGCTCTCAAAATTAGCAGGATAAGGTAGCAATGGGCAGGCCACATCGCTCGAAGAACCGATAACCGTTGAGGTAGAAAGGTCTTCCAGTGGCGGCTATGTTTGGGCACAAGGAGCACAGGTCGCCCCCCATCAGGTGGACTGATGACCTGCAGAAAACAGCGAGAAACCGCTGGATTCAGAAGACACAGGACCGGTTGGAGTGGCGCCACTTAGGGGAGGCCTATGTGCAGCAGTGGACCTCAAAGGGCTGATGGATGGAAGTATAGTTTTGTCATCTTTTCTCTCGCACTCGCACTAACAGGCCTGCCTATGGCTCTCTTACTCTAAATATAATAGCTCTATGAAAACTTCTCTCGATTCGTAATTCAATTCGTGTTTTCCGCATGCCACGCTGGGTGTACTCGAGTGTGTGCGTGTGAGCGATTTTATTGCTCGTGAGAATGGAACTCGCTCAGTTTTATATATTTACTGTTAATCTCGTAAAGGAATCAGCGTGCCATGATTTTTAAACGAGGCGCCGTTTTATTAAATACGTTTACTATAAATGGAAGCAAAGTCAAATGTTTTATTAATTTTTACTAGGTGGTACCGATTGTCCCTGTAGTTCCGGGACCAGAATAGGGCTACGGTATCCCCTGCCTGTCGTAAGAGGCGACTAAAAGGGGGCTCCGGGGTCGCGGGCGGCTAGAGTGGGAGCTCTAACCGTCCGTCCAGCGGCCCCTGGAAGGACAGCGGTATGTGTGGTCGCGTACCGCTGTGCACCTGACGGTGCGGCGAGCAGCGCTCGCCCGAGCTGAGCCCGATGTGGCAACGCGCTCAGAGGACTCCGGATGGTGTTCCTTGCTGAGACCACGGAGTCCGCTTCGCAGCGCCGAGGACGGCCACCGGGGGAGTTTTAGTGCGGTAAAAATCCCGCATAACCCGTCGTCGCTCCCGAGGCGCCGGGAACCTTCTGAAGGTTTCCCCCTCGTAATAAAAAAAAAAGGTGTGGCGATGAAACTGCCGGTGTCGAGCCATATAGAGTTCTGCCATTTATTGTACGTTGTGCGTTTATTATCTTTAGTAGTTCAATTCGGCGGCCACTCGTGTTTCAGCAGTGTTGACCTGCTGCTATGCGTCTGTGACCAAACCTCAGGTAGGCATGTAATTTGAGGTTGATCAGGTGTCCATGTGGCCCTTGGCCATCAGGTAGGTTAGATGCTAATTTGCTGATTCCATAATATATAAAACGAACTTGTACGTGTTACAAGTCTTACAAGCGCTTCATAATGCTCGTACTATGTACTCTATTAATGAAAGTATTTATTAAACAGATATTTTAAGGTTCAAAGATGAAAACTGAAAGAAAACACGAGCATGTCGCAGTATTTTCCCAGTGCTGGGAGACAATAGTAGGTCGACGATGATACATACGTCACAAAAGAGAACAAAATTATAGAAATACCTGCCATAGGATTTTTTCAACCTGCGTGTATAAAACTACTACGGCACTTACTTTGTACTTTCCCTAGGGGGTGAAACGAGCGTGGTTCAACTGGGGAAGGAACGCCGCCATACTTACTTCTAGCGTGAAGCAGTACTTGAGTTTCGTTGGAAGGGTGGTATACTTGGCAAAAAAACAATTAGGCGAACATCTTAATCCACAGAAGTGGCATCTGTGATTTATGTATACAAATAAATGAAGTGTCTGTTCGTAATGATAAAATAACAACATTTTACTAAATACATATGAAAGTTTATACGTTACCTAAAGCAAAAATGCAATGAGAAAAAAAATTGACAGACTATCGGTCTGTCTGTCTGTTTGTTTATTTGTGGTAAACGGATTTTGACGGGACTTTCAATGGAATCTTCCAGTGAATCAAAGTAGCCTAAGTTACGCCTTTAATATATATAGTAGATAATCGCAGTAATAGATTAAAATAGAAAACGAAATTACAATTTCATACCCTTAGTGGGTAGTGAGTGCCATTAAAGAATTATCGAGGCCCCACTTTAAGCCGCTGCCGGTGACACATACAAGTCCTACAATAAACAAATTACCTTAGGGCCTACTATCTATACTTTGGACTTCAAATTATTATTTTTATTTCTAATGCGTTGTACGTTTGTGTGTAATGAATTTTAAACTGTATTGTTTTTGGAGTTTATGTATTAGATTGCAAAAATCTTTAACTGTGTGTACAATATGTAAATAGTAGTAACTCGGCTCTGAGATTATTCAAATATTTAAATTTTTATTTATTATAATTATGGTGTGACGAGCTGTGGTTTGATAAACAGTATAGAGACCATAGGGACCTTTAAAAATGCTAGACATTTGTAGACATTAAGCTTATGTCGTTTAAATAAGTATACAAAATAAAAATAATAACTTGTCTCAATTTTCAATGCTGTTACGTAAAGATATTCGAAAATATCTACATGTGTGTAATAATTTCAAAGTGGTAGAACCTTTAATAGTTTGGATCCGGCTATACTCATACACACTTTTTAACCGACTTCCCAAAGGAAGAGAGGTTATCTATTCGTCGTGTATTTTTTTTATTTTTTATTTTTTTTTTTTTGTTTAACCAGCGAGTATTTCGCGACGCCGCGACCGATCGACTTCATTCATACATCATTGCACGAGGCCTGCTCCAACTTAGGTCCCATTTAATGGAAATCGGAAAATTCTTACTAGTTTTCCCGGAAAATTGGAAAAACAC
>DWPV01001776.1:0-19309 GCA_018251915.1 Urbanus proteus proteus
GTTATGTTTAAAGAAATATCCTTGATATCATGATCGTGATCTACCACAACTCATCATGTTTGTAAAATTAATTAAAATATAATTGAAGCTTAGTCAATTTAACATTAACCTCTTTCCATAACAAAAAGAAAACTACGAGGATACATGTTTATTTTTGTATGGCAAGTAAGTCACACACAACATACAACTTCAGAACAAATTCAGAGCCAACATTGACATCTTTTAAAAAATTGCCTAATCGGGGTTCGAACGTGACCCCTGCATAGGTTCATAGATTTATAAGACACTAGTTTTACCCGCAGCTTCGCTCGCGCTCATGTACATTCACATAAAGGGGCCATAGGTGTAAAAGTAGGTAAATTGTAGGTATAACAGTTACTTTTCTATTCCTCGGGAATAGTATCATATTTCGGGATGAAAGGTACTCTATGTCCTTTTCCAGATTCCTGGCAATATGTGTGCGAAATTTCATAACGATCGGTTTAATCGTTAACGCTTGTAGGCATTACAAACAAACAAATAAACGGACATTCGCATTTATAATAATTAGGATAGGATGATAATTAGAATTATCACGTCAAAAAAAAGAAAAAGTTGTGTAAAATACTAACTTTATGCGGTTCATCTTCCGCATGCAGAGAGCGCTCGCTGGTCCACTCGTCACTCACGTGGAGGGAGCCGTTTTTGACAGCCTCCAATCCATTCGCATTCGGCGGGCTGCCGTCTAAAAATAAAATTCTGATTGGTTTCTCTGTGTCAGCTTAGCAACGACAATGGATAGGTTAGAAAAATAACAAAGCTATGCCTGTGCCTTAAGGTATTAATATTTTTTGTGCCTTCAATATATGAAAATTTTATTGAATAGAGAGCAAATAGTATTAAAGCAACGACACTGGTGCCGAAAACCTTTTAAATTTGTTGCTTAATTTTATTTGTCACGTCTTGTTTACTATTTCCTGTTTTTGTATCATTTTTGTCACATTTTTATTTTAACGGCCTAAGCTGGTTAATTGAATTCAGTATTAGACGCTACGGCTAAGTATCCGATGCTGAAGCTAGTTGAAGATATTAATAGGATAGAAGTGAAAGTCCCGTCAAGATCGGTACAGTCGTTTAGAAAATTACCTCAGACAAACAGACAAACAGACAGACAAACAGACAAAAAATACTTCGTGTATACTTTCATATGTATTGAGTAAAAAAAAATATTTTGAAATCACAAACAGACACCTTAATTTTATTTATTTGTATAGATGTTCGCAAAAACTCCAAGAATTGAGAATTTTCCATGCTCTTAAAATGAACCTTCATTTTTTGACAGAAGTTTTCACATAAATTGAGTACATCCGGGCATTAGCATACCTTACGGTAAGTGTCTGCGACAAAGCATCAATTCCTATGAGATTTACTGTTTTTCTGAACAATTTCCTTACGTTTTCTCTTATTGGCAAGTAACTTTAGTTATTAACCTTACAAGTCTCACAACTTATATAATATCGTTGTATAAGTAGCAAGCTTAATTTCCATAATTATTAATAGCAGGTATTTATAATGGATAATTACACATTTGATTTTGATTTTATATTGCATTATTTAATAATTTGCTTTAACAAAGTAATATTAAACAATAATTCTCTACCATCATATACCATACTATAGTTCCATCGGTTAGCCATGTATTGCGTTTACCATGAATAATTTAATTTAAAAGATAAAACTTATGAAAAAATCTTTTTAGTGCTTTGCGATGGAAAAATGACAATATTCGACTATTTTCACAATACTATAATTCTTACCAGGCGGTGGATTCAAGATATCCGGTTGTGCTTGTTTTGGTGGTTTCAGCGTATACGCTACCACGTATTGACCGTCACCTGCGTTTAGTTGAAGTTCCGGCGTCTGTTGTTTGTTGGGTGGTCTTAACCTGCAGACATATTCGTCATTAAAGTTTTTTATCAAGAACAATAAAAAAAACATTTTTAAAAATAAAACATTTAGTTATTTTCTTTCTTCTAAACAGTAATTTCTTCTATTTGAAGATAGGTTCTATTTGAAGCCACTCCTCTTTATTTTTCAGTACCTAATTGCTCTAGCCTAATTGTACAGTAGTAACTTAATTTTAGATGAGTAACGGTCTCAAAAAAATGTTCATTAAATAACAACTAGTACTCTGTAAGTAGTAAAAAATCAAAAGTAATTTGTGACGCCTTCAATGTTACAAAATATACTATATATAAAATAGCAGCTGATAGAAATTTGTACTCTTGAAAGAGCGGAATCATTTTCGTAAAAGAACAAAGATTATGGTAATAATTCTTACCTCCTTCTCCGAAGAAATAGTACTGTGAACACTGCTCCGCTGGTGCATACAAGAACGGTCAGGACGATCACCCAGAATAAGGCTTTGGAGACACCAGCCATGAGACCTTGGGTTCCATCTACGTAAAACAAATATATTATTAAACGTAAATATTTTTGAAAGTTATTTTAAATGCTTAAACATTTTATTGTTTAAAATATCATATAAAGATTAAAGCTAAAATTCATTTTTTATAACAACATGGTTACTAATGGAGCCACTGAATGTTTAACATAGAAACATACACTTAAATTAATGACATATATGGCGCAGTGATCACTTTAACAGTCAAACACAGAGGGTTCTGAATTTGAGTAACGGAAAAAACATCTATAATTATGAAGAATCGTCATTCTGTTTTAGTTTAGTATTATAAATAGACGTACCTTTAACCCCAAAACACATATTACCTTAACAACGTATAAAAGCGAACAGTAACAACGATATTACGTAACGGCTTATGTAAAGACTATACAAAATTTATCGGGCGACTAACATCGCTACTGCAGGTGCGGTAACCCGATTAATGCAGATGCCGGCCACCGCTTTGTTTATATCACACCTGTGAGAATACAATCTCTGCTATTTGTTACGTGTTTTGTTATTGTTGTGACATATCCTCTTAATATTATGCTGTCAGGAATAATATAACAAATGATGAAGCTCAGTAACACTAGGATTTCCCTTGTTGCGACCTAGATTAATTGTACTGTCTTCGAGTAGATATTTTCTGCATAGCCGATTTCGAATTAAATCAGATTGATAGTAATAGGTTACTTTTTTTAATCATCATCATTGCTACTCCACCTATATTAATGAAACTGAGTATTGTGCACAATGTCTTTACCAGTCTTCTTATTCGGATCCTGATAAGCTAACGCTTGCAATACAATCCGATCGGAGAGGCCCTTGTCATACCGCGCGTGCACCTTTTTTTTTTGTTGACGAGGGGGAAACCTTCAAAAGGGGAGGTACTGCACGCCGCCCGGCACCAGAAATATTGCTACTCCATCTATGTTAATGTAGCTGACCATTATATAAAATGTACTTACCAGTCCTCCTTTCCGGGTCCTGATAAGCCAACGCGTGTAGTACAATCCGATCGGAGACGCCTTGTCCGCCGCTGGCACCAAGAAAGTTGCAACACTATCTAATAGATGGTATAGCGTATACAATGTCCTTACCAGTCCTCCTCTCCGGGTCCTGGTAAGCCAACGCGTGCAGTACAATCCAATCGGAGACGCCTTTGTCCGCCGCCCGGCACCAATAATATTGCTACACCATCTAATAGATTGTATAGCGTATACAATGTCCTTACCAGTCCTCCTCTCCGGGTCCTGATAAGCCAACGCGTGTAGTACAATCCGATCGGAGACGCCCTTGTCGTTCCGCGCGTGCACTGTGAGCCGCAGCGCGTGCCCGCCCGCCCACAGCACGCCGCCCGGTACCAGGAATATTGCTACACCATCTATGTTAACAAAAGTACTCTGAGAATGAGTATCTCTTTACATGGATTAAAACCACACGGAACGGGTGAGACAGGCACACTTGTGTAACCTGACTATCTCTTTACATGAAACGCAAACATAAAACGGCAGCAACACGGTTCGACTAAGTTACGCTGTGGTGGAAAGCTAATGTTGCTGGCTTACTTTATAATAAGGCGATTATCTTATTTCATGAGAATAATGACGCATCTGTGATTAAATTAGGATGTAACTTGTGATGTTTGTAAACTTGCTTACAGAATATTGCAGAAGTTAATGGGCAACAGTGTACATTTACTATAAGGTGGATCACATGCTCGTTGCTATTTAAATTGTACTTATAAAAATGTCGACAAGCTGAGTATTTGATGGAGTTAATAAAGCTGCGTTAAAAATAATATGCGAACATAAACAGCTATGTCATGATAAATTGTCAAGGACTATTATAATAGCAAATCTACTATAGCCAGTTTTCGCTTATAGCAAATGTACTATAGCCAGATTACACTAATAGTAAATCTACTATAGCCACTTTACACTAATAGCAAATGTACTATAGCCTGTTTACACTAATAGTATGTCTACTATAGACAGTTTATACTAATAGCAAATGTACTATAGCCAGTTTACACTAATAGTGAATCTACTAAAGCCACTTTACGCTAATAGCAAATGTACTATAGCCAGTTTATACTAATAGTATGTCTACTATAGACAGTTTACACTAATAGCAAATGTACTATAGCCAGTTTACGCTAATAGCAAAATTTACGCCAATAAGAAATCTACGATATTTACAGTTACAGTGATCATTTACCATCGTTTAATATTTTATTTCATAAGTGCACTGCTAGAATCAGTCATCGTGGTCCTCATATTCCTTTATCTTCACTAATATTGTGAGAAAATATGCACATAGCAGTATTAAATTCATGGAAATGATTTAGATTTGTTTATAAAAGCTATTTTTTGTTTGTTGATTTTTACTGAAAAATGGCTAAAAGCTAGAAAAACAAGTTACGTTATTGTAACAGTTTGTAGTTGAATTAGATTTAGTTGGTATGAAAAAGTTTTTGCTCCAAATTGGATATTTTCGATTCGTTTGTGAATTCGTACGTACGTAGGATTATTTTTATTTCACAATCAACCTTTCTTTCTTTAACTTTATTTGGATTTTGATTGATTGAAATAAAATGTACCAACTAAAAACATTTGTTGTGTCGATTTAATTAATATTTCAATGTTTCTTGCACCACTGCCGCCCATGGACACTGGTAATCAATCTCAGAAAAGATCAAAGTGTTACGAATAAGGTTGGCTACAAATTCGTTGCTACTTAAAACTGCTGTCTTACGAGTAATTCCACGACCTTATGACCGGACTCATTATCATCATCATCTTTGCTGTTAATATACTTAGTTTTCATTTAGTTAGCAACAAAACTTTTACAAACGATTGTAATATGAAAGCAATAAATACACATCACATAATTATTATTGTAACTGACCTCGCAACTAATAGCCATAAAAAGACTATTAAGGTCATGAGCATTAACTGTGCTTTTTGCTTTCTGTATTTCAACGGTTGATATTTTCGTCGGGTTTTCTTACTAATTATTTTCTAGTTTTCCACTAATATTTCTGCACCTTAAAAGAAATGACCCGAACTCGTATAACTAAATGGTAATGGTAATATTAACACGTTTTCTTTTGCCAAGTTTTTAAATTTTATACTCAGTTATTTTACTTTTATTATAATAAAGCCGTTAACATTATTTTGTTAATTATCACTTCTAATTATTTTCTAGTATTCTCTCGTTACCTAGACACTTCAAAATGAATCACTTCAGAGATTCTCTAATTTATTGGTTTTGTCTTTCCAATAATTCAATTGATTGAATAATTAATAACTAATGAGTTACTTTGCTAAGCTTAAACACTTTAAATAAAAACATAGCATTTGTAATGAAAATACTATCTACGTTTATTATCAATATTTCATCGACAGTGATGATAACATCTACTAATTGTATTCAAACGTTACAATAATGCGTTACTATAACTAGTTAAAATTCCACACCATTTACATCAACTACATGAACATCTATCATCGTTTCGTTTATCTTTGACTCAACGTTTCGACCATCATTATTACCGACACAAAAATGTACGTCAATCACCTAAATTACTACCGTTTCTTTTACTTTCTTATTTCTATTCAGTTGTAATTAACTCGCGATCGAACTTACTAAACCAGGTCACGTACTGTTATGGTCTGCGTGGAACTGTTTCGGGAAAATTATATATAGGACTCTGTTGTACCGCTTCTGAGAATTGTTGGTAATTCAAATCGATTGTATTGCCCATTGTATTGCGCTAATGAAGCAATTTATGGAATTTGTGCTAAGAGTTCGAATTAAGGTAACGGAAGTCAGCGTGCACGTAAGAACAAAATTAAAAAGCTTCGTTTAATATTTTAAAAATAATATATGATCATTTTTAATAGTGTTTTACTGTAAAAAGTACACAATTAATAGCTATGAACTTTTTCTTCTTACTTCCTTTTCATATTTAGTTGTATATCAACATATTTATTTTCTTTATAGCTTTCCCTATTGAGGCTTCACCACACAATTTAAGAAGAAAAGAATTAACATAGTTTTAAAAACAGAAACATTGCAATAACGAAGTTAAGATGTGATACGCAAATTGTTATTAGGAATAAATAGCAAGAATTGTTCCTTACTTGTCTCGTTAGCAGTAACGTTGAACCTTATAACGCCTGTAACACTGTCCAAAGCTTCCAAAACCACCATCTGTGGTAGACCACCGTCATAGCCAGCCACGCATCGCACGAGGAGGAAGTCTCCAGCGTCTTCCTTGCCAATATCTTCGATCCAGTTGGACTCATTCCCCGCTGATATCGTGCAGTTTCTTGGTGGTGATGGACGTGCTAGGAAAAATAAAAATGTGTGTTTTTATTTTTTGTCATTAAAACTATTTTAAGTCAGCTAACTATCAATAGATCAATGTTAATACTACAGATAAATTATGTATTACATCAAGTGCAACTCGCTCTAAAATACCAGTAATGTCAGCGTTTGCAACTTTATCGTACGCTAAATACATAATTATGTATGTTCTCTGATCTTTTTACAAACACATTATAAGAGTTGAACTAAATAAATAAAAGTAATTGGTTAAGATAGGACGTAGGATACGAGTATTTGTAATTACCTACAATATGTACTAAATTAAGTAGTCCTTTATTTAAAAAAATGTTACGTTGCTAACCCGAAGAATTAAGTTCAAACAAGTCATAGAACACCTAAAAACGTCTTTTAAATCAAAATACAGCAGCACTAATGACTGATACCATAAGATAGAAATATTTATGGTGTTTGTACCTTCACAGTTACACAAGTGGCATCCATATGAGCAATCTATTGTATATCTTATATCTTTAATCAGCTCAAAGTAAAAAAGGATTCGAAGTTAATCACAAACCAAATGAGACTAAGTTGAATATCCATCTAACCTAACATATCAGGGGAAGGAATGCTTAAGACAGAACTTTATTTCTGCGGTACTGTTACAAATGAACTAAACAAAGTTTTATATCTTCAACGATAAGGATAAACATTATCTGTCGCTGTTAAAAACGCATAAAATGGTTATTATACGACTACGTACGCTCTTTTAACGATTATGGCGTTTCCATTAGTCGATACAAAACGGCTGCGGGATGAGAGAAATGAAAATAGAATAGAAATGTGCTTGACCTGTCACGTCACAATAAGAGTGTTTGATCCCGGAATTCCGAATCTGGGTATCCCGGAATCCCGGTCCTGTTCTAGTTTTAACAATTTTGTGACTGAATTTAAATAAAAATCCAGAATTTAATAAATATGAAAATAGTGCTTAGTTGATAGAAAAGTAAATTAGAAAAGATTCGTTTTACCTACTTTTCTTCTAAGAATTAAATTCAACTGTATTATTGATCATTTTAATTTAATGATTAAACTGATATATAAATAAATAATGTACATATTTAATGAATAAAATGAGTGTTTTTTTGACAATTATTTTAAAAGATATAAAGTTCATTATTACTTTTTTTAGAATAATTGCCTACCTGAAGAACTAAATATTCAAAAAAAAATACTCGATTGAATTGCCAATCAAAAGATTATAAAAATATATTAATAAAGATTTATTAAACATCATTTTTCTGATTTTTCATTAGCTTCAATGCCAGGATTATCACGTGATCATTGGTCGCATATCCCGGAATCCCGGGATTAAAAAAATGGGACGGGATCGAACATTCTAATCACAAACATTGTATAGGCTGTTAAACTTCCTGCAAGCGAGAACGCTTCCACTGATCGTTTTCATTTGTCATATACCGTCACATGTGAAATGAGAGTTATAGACCAATGAAAATGGACACTAAAATGTAACTTTGGGTGTAAATAATGCGTGGTTTCATCTAACTGCGATTTCGGAATAAAGTTTTGTGCGCTTTATGCAATTGATTTTCGGTTCTGTTTATACGTGTTTTTATCTTAAGTGAAAATTATTGACTTATTTTGAAAAAAAAAATAAAAAAATTTGACAATGGTAATTTTAGTAAAAATATATCAAAATGCAATAAAAATTATTTAAATTAATTGCCGTAAAATGGCGTTTTTCCTGCCATATAATAATTATTTTAAAACGCAATTCTAGAGCTATGTATATTGTTAAGCCTTTTATCGGACTAATGGGACACATAATTATATTTCCAAAACTAAACTTTTATGAAACGAATGTAAGAAATGATAACAATCACTACCTATCATTCGTATTTTAATATATCATGATAACATTATAATTTAACAGTTATAATCCTCACCTGCCGGCACAATCTGAAACACACACGGCTGGGTCTGGCGGCCCACGGTGTTCATGCCGCGGCATGTTAGCGCTCCGTAGTCCCGCTCGCTCGCTGCAGTGTACCGGAGCTCACTTACACTGCCGTTTAACGTTGCTGTGTAAAATTATAGTCGATATAGTCACAAAAGAAATGAAATATTCATTCTATGAAAAGGTTGGATAGAATATCTAACTGATAATTATGTGATAGAATGCGGTAGTAGCCGATTTACAAAAAGCAACGGCCGCCGCAGTCAACGGTTGGACGGGTAACCGCTTATAAGCGCTTTGCTACTTCAAATGGAAAGTTAAGACAACAATCCTATTTTTTATCATAGGACAGACGTCCGTAATTGTTATCGGAGGCCTTCATATTCGACGCGGGTTGACCACTAACCCCCATCTTCTTCCAATAGTCTGCTGGACCATTATTAACATATCTCACAGGAGACACATCGAAGCTCTCGCCGCTATTGATGAACTGCCAGAGAAGGGTGACTCCCACGAGATCCGCGTGCATCGAACACCGCACTTGTAGAAACTCTGCTAACGCGGCACCAACCACTTGAGGTGATGACTCGCTCCATATTGGTGCATCTAGATAATAAATATTATTGAACCTTACCATATCTCACGGGAGACACATCAAAGCTCTCGCCGCTGTTGTTGAACTGCCAGAGGAAGGTGACCTCCGCGGGATCCGCGTGCACCGAACACCGCACGTGCAGGGACTCTGCTAACGCCGCGCCGACTACTTGGGGTGACGACTCACTGCATACTGGTGCATCTGTATAAAAATAGAAATATCTTGTTTTAAAAAGTAAAATAACGCTTTTATCACAAACACATTTAATGTAATCATATAAGCTTAAACTCGAAGTCTTCTTACAGTTACAGAACAGTTCTACCATCCACCCGTCGGCATCATCTTAAGATCAGATTAGAAATGCTAAATTACTTTATTGTCAATCATATTATATTTCAAACAATTAACTAGAGTTTTGTTACTGAATTTTTAATAATATAAAAGTAACAATATAAACGGCCATAGCCGCCCATGGACATCAACGATCAACCCGATAGAGTCCTCTTACAACACCTATCAAACCTGAACAACAATATTAACACTTCTATAATAAAACAAAAATAGTAAAACTAGAAAAAGGAATTACTAAAACAAACAAAAAGTGTTGTACTCACAATAAATCAAACATTAAACGCTTTCAAATAACCCACAATGTACATTTTATTTTGCGCAATGCTGATATCTAAATCTGTACGTAAAATGAAAGCAGCATTGTATTTCAAGGTTCACAGCGAGGTATTATCACGAGATATTGTAAGTTACACTAACGTTTTCATATCATGATTAAAATACGTACACTCTGGTTTCGCTTTAAACTAGCGACAAAAGCGGCGTCTAAATGAAATTTACGCTCATGTAGGAAGAAAAGACGACTCCACACAAATGAGTATGAAATAGCGCTTTTATGTTTTACTGAGCTTAATTATAACGTTTTACTTTATGTTTAAGGGTCGTATTTTTAAACCACTCGGTCATTGTTTTATGTGAAATGAAATTAGGATCAACGTGCGTATGGAATTTGAATTTAACTGTCCCTTCTCCAAAATGAGTTTAATGCCTATTTTCACTATTCACTATTCAATAACCATGAAGTGTGGTAGGTGAACAATTCCGTGACCTAAATTTATTTAATTTTTTTACTACCACAGTCTATAAACTTCCAAGGAATCAACCTTAGATGTTATTAAAGTATTTTCTAAGGACGACCATAAAAGTGTGGCCATTACAGAACACATTGGAATTCTTATAAGTGTACCTATATCACCCCCTCCGAACAAGAGCACATCAATGCTCAACACGGTTGAAAAAGATTTGGTGGTTCTTAAAATCGAACCACGAAGAATTACTGTTTTATAATTACTGTTTATTTTAATATTATATTTTCTTTACACAAAAATATACAATAGCACGTATAATAACACTTGCACACATTCACATTGGCGATGAGACAAAGAATTATTAATTTGTTTCCTTCTCACGAGAACAATTACATAACGGACGGAAGCGATGCTTCAATACTCTCTCATATTCTCATATTATAAATCTTGGAATGGGCACTTGCATTGAATTATCTGAACAGCAAATAAATGACTGTCACTGAATATTTTGTTATCATTTTACGATGTGACAGTATCTTTTTTATTAAACATGAATTTTGGTCATAAGACTTTTTATACATAATATGTTTACATGATTATAATATACTTTAGTGACTTTTATAATACAATTTAGTATGTAATTTAATTTTTTACAATAAATAGTAATTACAAAGATCAAATTTATTTTTTAAATAAATATTTTTACAATGTCACCAGGTATCCTTCACTTAGTACTTAAATCCTTTTTATTATCAACTTATTCAATGACGTAATAAAAGCTTTAAACAAATCAAATAATAGGGAGTATTTCTACCATAATCAACGCATCAACAATTAATAAATCACAACAGAATTGCCTTAACAATCCAACCGCAGTGTTCTCTTGTAAATCAAAGAACAATTATAATTCCGTTGATTATTTCGTTCCTTTAGCAATTAAGTCTCGGTTGGTGATCACGGAAGGAAGCGTCCGATGCGCCAATACAGTATGTAATAAATCTTGTACCGGACACAGTTGTTGATTTACGTCAGCCTGCGGTATAATGAAGGTAGGGCATAGGGGTATCGAATGTACGTGTACGCTAATATTTGTATTGGAGCCTTTTGTGATCCTTTCTCACATGTAATACGGCTGAGTAAATTTTCAATTTTAAATATTTTTAAAATATTTTTTTAATTGCAAGTTCAATTAAATGTGCTCCGTTTAATTTAAACTTAATATTTTCAGGATTTTCCTGTCGCACTTTTACTTTTGACTTTTACGCCTTGGGAGCGACACCGGATTATATGGGATTTTTACCGCACATAAAACCCCCTGGTGGCCGTCCTCAGCGCTCAACAGTGGAGGACACCAGGATCTCCATTGGACCTCCGCTGAAGTCCTTCAAGCGCGATGCTCTTTTCAGGCTCTCTGACCCGGTGAGCATTTACTTAAACCACATCAGCTGATGTGTATGACGGTATGCAATCACACATACTGCCGTCTTTCCCGGGGTTGCTAGTCGGACGGTTCAAACTCCCACTCTTGCCACCCGCAACTCCAGAAGCCTCCTTTCAGTCGCCTTTTACGACAGGCAGGGGATACCGTAGCCCTATTCTGGTCACCATATTTTATATGGTTTTCTTAAATAATGTATATTCGATAATTCTCTATACTTTTTCCATGACCCTCGTGAAGAACTTATACAGAACAAAAATATCTATGAAGCGATAAAATTTAAGTGATATGGTGATTGGGTCAAAATTCGCTTACGCGGACACTGACCTGCATGACAAGAAAAATACATCCCAAAATTTGAAACAAACTAAACAAAGCTTTGAATCAAAGTTGTTCCATAACAACAGATTTACGCGGGTCGTCGGGGCAACTCTGTAATATTGGGTAATATTTTGGATGATTTAATACTAGCAACGCCTTCCTGGCAATTACTATGCGGCCGGTCGGTCACGGAAGGAAACAGGTACGTCGATCCAAAGCGTAGCCGCTTGAATGTCTGTATACATTAAAACTTTTGTTTGATGTTGCGACTACTAATTACAAATAAATTGACGAGGAAGAAAATGTATTTGTGATTAAATAAACGAATTACTGAATTAAACTTATACCGTAGATTTTACGGCGGAGATTAATAGATTTAAAAAAAACATTTTGGCAACTCAGTAATATTTTAAATAATGTATACACATACATATAATTATTTACGCATATGAATAAATATAACCGTATTAACGATTCGAAAGAAAATTTATTTAAATTTTATGATATACAACAACAGATTTACGTGGGTCGTCGGGGCAACTCTGTAATATTAGGTAATATTTTCGATGATTTAATACTAGCAACGCCTTCCTGGCAATTACTATGCGGCCAGTCGGCCACGGAAGGAAACGGGTACGTCGATCCGAACCGCAATCATTTGAATACCTACGTAGACACATTGGTATTTATAGGGTTGTAATTCAACCCCTATGATGTAGTGACATTTTATTGGTACGATATATGTCCTCGTTTCCGACGTTTCTCCATGAAGGTATAATTTAAGTTTGTTTTATAGGTCATATTTTATGTTTTTATATGGAAGTAGAAAATATTGTTACTTGAAAAAATAAACATGACATGACATTTGTAGTTTTAGAGTAAGAAAACATAATTATTATGTCACTGACGTTCCAAAGGCTATATCCTCGACTGTGGTCAAGATCCTCAAGTTTAGGTTCCAACATTATATTGCGTTTAATTTTATTTGAAATAAAATTCTTACAACGATTTTCAAAAATATAGTATAGTCGTATGCCCCAAATCTACCGCAATTTTAAAACGCAAACGCAACAGTGATTCCTAAACACCACAAAACTAATCACTACATACACACACTGTGTCCACACAAGCGGTCTCCGGAGCGCGTGCATTGCCTTACACGAGAAACGACCCACGTCCGCCCGCGTGATACGTTACAACACTAGCGACCGCGTATTGAGGATCACGCCCGTTGGTACGTTTTAGGTTAACCGAGTATGATCCAAAGCTAACCGGAATGTACAAATCCAAGTGTGGGACAAAAATCCCGCAACTAATCCTGAGCAACATACTCACACTGTACTCGTAGCCACACAATTTCGCCAGCGCTCTCCGGCGCGCGTTCACCGGCATTCACGAGAAATAGCCTGCGTCCGCCCGCGTGATACGTTGCAACCGCGTGCTAAAGACCACTCCTGTTAATACGTTTTGGGTACCCAAGTATGATACACACCTAGCAGGATTACACAAACCCAACAGTAGTTCATAAAACTTCACAACACTAACCACTACATACTCACACTGCACCCGTAGCCACACAATTTCACTAGCGGTCTCCCCGCGCGCGTTCGCTGCCTTACACGAGTAGCGGCCCGCGTCCGCCCGCGTGACGCGTTGTAATACCAGCGACCGCGTGCTGAGTATCACACCCGTTGATACGTTTTGGGTCACCGCTCTGTCCTATATGGAAATAAAACGTATTTATTGTATCGTATTTATTGTATCGTAAAAAAATATAAAATATTTGTAAAAAAGTAATGAATAAGGTAATAGTTATATGAACTTTCCTATGATTCCTTGTGAAATATAGTGTACATCATAATGAAGTCATAAACTATTATTAAGCAATTCTAAGTAAATTATGAATACTATTATTAGGGACTTAAAGTAATTTAATCCAAAACCTCTTAAACCTCTATGGGTTACTGAGTTACTATCATACGCACCTAATAATATTAATTATTATTCGTATAACATGATTACATAATTCATACTCAATAAGTAATGAACGCTAATTGCATCCACTAAGCAGGATAATCTATTATTACAGAGACCGATTGCATAGACTGAGCTGGAAACTTGAACCACGTAACTTCAGGTATCGCGTTATAAGTTTACCCAGCTGTAGTGCGAAGTTTAACAAATACCATTAGCTAAATAAGCTAAAACACCTTAGCTTATTTAGCTAAGTTTGAGAATTACAAATGGCTTTACTTTTAAGAAAAAAAAATGTTTCCATGGTTTAATTTTCAATTTTGGAATAAAAATCTTTTATTTCCCATTTTGCCCTTAGAAATTTGACACGAGATTTCATGATTGTAGACACATGTAAGTGGTTGATACACTCATTTAACAAATGTGGTTAAATAAGTGTATCAATTGCTACTGTTGTACGTGAAATACATTTCTTTCGTTGCATAAAAAGTGCCTAAGTACAACAAATACCGCATGGTGCAATACGTCAACCAAGATAGCACAACAAACAAATAGGCTTTCCGCTCGCGATGCACGCAAGCTCGTTATCTCTATGATAGTGCGTTTAAATTGTTTCGCTGTCTTCACTGCTGTATTAGTATTGTTATCCTTGAAGATCTTTATCGGTGAATATAATTGTTGCATATTGTTTTAAGTGCCTATTGTGTAGTCTGCCTATGTTTTGTAAGATTCGTGTTGTGGCAATATGTATAATTTGGAATGTTAACTCGAAAAATAACTTTTTGCCTTATATGATCTTGTACATTATGAGTTATAAATGGTTTTATAAAAATCCTTATATTATTCTCTAAAATACAACAACCTGGGTTAAATATTGGCCAGTAGGTACCAACTTGAGTTCAAGATCCGTTCAATACGGGAAAGTATTGTTTTTGTTTTCAAATACAAAATTACGTTTGTTAAAATACAAAGTTGGTTTACTAGTAGGTACTAATAACTCTAAAAGTCAAATATATGGATTTACAGTATTGTCTGGAAGGTAATTAATACACGACACAAAAGTAAACATCTTTTTACTTAGCAAACTTTACACCACATTGTAACCAAATTATATTTTAAGACAACCCTAAAAATACATATACATTTTGAAGTGTTACATTATGTTGAATACTTACATTGTGATACCATGATATACGGTGTTCCCTAGGGTTGGCGCGCACGTTGCATTCGAAGTATACATCGTCGCCTTCCTTAATGTCGTGAGGGTTGAGCGTGCTCCCTAGTGTGAGAGTCACCAGTGGACTGTCTAAAAGGGAATAGAATTTAATTTATGATACAAGTGTGATAACACCTTAGTTTTATTCCACTTTGCCCCATGCTTTATCAAGTATGGGGCAAAGTGGGATAAAACTGGGGCAATTAGGGAAATGTTAGAATTAAAATTCGAAAGATCTACGTCTATTTTAATTTACTTTAGTTTTATTTAAGTGTTTCTAACATAGTTACAATAATCAAAATAATCGGTATGTAAAATTTACAATGTTACGGTTTTGCTTCATATGTGATTTTAGACTATTATATCCTTTCTTATGCGATAGCTAAAATAAGATGAAAATAGGTTAATACCTATAATTATTTCACAAAGTAATATTACTAATAAACGTAGTCAATAAAACACACAAAGCGTACCTAAGCGTCATTTAATAAATTAAATTCTTCAGTATTTGGGTATTTGGTACGTTTATACTACGACCGAAATATTCATTTTTGAATCAAGTAACGTACAAAGTTGAAATTTAACTTTATCTAAACCACACGTATAATTTATACAAGACTCATTTGTAACTAATATTCTTACTAACGTCGTGTTCAAAATTATGTTATCGCGTTAAACAAAATTGTTAACAAATTGCTACACCCACGAGCAAATGTTGGAGCCACATAAATATAATACGGGTCTTATTAAACTTTGTTATTAACGCGAATTCTCAGAGAGCTTAACGTGAAATGAAATTTCACCCTTCCGTAATAGGTGATGATACATGTCGGTACTGTGTCGATCATCGTCAATTGGAGTACGGAAGCTGTTATATTGGTTATGAGTAAATCCATGCGAATTTAATTGCAAGTGTACCCTTATTTCTGTCTTATAAGAATTGTATAAAATGTTTGTGCATTCTGGTGAAAATTTATAGTTTAAGATAAAACGCTAATACGGCAATTAGGATCACATCTAAGACTAATTAGAGATTTTTAAAGCTTAAAATGCCTTAAATGCTTTCTACACTTATAGTCCCACAAGAGGATTTCCTCTTGTGTCGTGGGTGCCATGGACACACATACATGAATACAGAAACACTAGACCCAGAACAGAAATCTAAATACATCATTAAAAAGTCTGTCTGGTCGGGGATCGAACCCGGGACCCATTGCGTATTATAACCGTATGGTAACCCCTCCATCACGTGGATCGTAACGGTTTTATCATAGACTTTTTCTGCTTAGAACAACATTAAGTCTAAATTACTGTAGTGTTTTATTTAATTTGACTGTTCTGTAATATACTTACAAACAACATTCAACTGTATACTGTCGTCAATAACTTTTCCCGCTAAAGTGGGGTTGGCTGCTACGCATTTGATGGTAACTCCGTTGTCGGTAGGCGCTGGACTGAAGACTAGAGTGCTCATAGACCAGGTTTCGTTTGCGTGGTCGCTTATCTAGGAAGGAGTTGGGATATTATATCTTTAATCATATATAAATAGAAAAATAAATGAAATAAAACGTGGTGGAACGTAAGGTTTTTGTAAGTAAGTTTTTGGTAAGGTTTTTGTAAGTGCCTCTGTAGTCTACGAAAGTACGAAGAAACTTACAAATTGTCAATTACAAATTTTACATACATATACTCGTTAGATAGTTTATTGGTTAAAATTGATCAAAACAAACAAGCAATAAAATTAATAAGAAAACAAAATACAATTGTTTGATTCTCATTATAATAAATCGAAGTTTCTGTTTAAAAAAACTCTTGGCAATCATGGAATGAAATTCATTTTTATCAGATTACTTTTCTCCGAAATAATATCAGATAAAAACAATTCAAGGAAGTTTTAATAAAATCGAATAACAGGATAATAAAAAAGAAAGAAGTTTTAATAAATTCAACAAAAATTTTTTAATGTTGAATTAGTGTTCAGTCTGCTGACATGTATACGGATAAATAAAACTGAAGTGTCTGTTTGTGATTTCAAAATAACTTTTTTTTTTCAAAATAACAAGGAGTCTGAAGTCTAAGACGTAACATAGGCTATTAAAATTTTTGAAAAATCTATTACCGCGCGCGCCATCGCGGGAGAGCGGGATGACTTTTATGTTTAAATATGTATTATTTTTCAATAGATTACGCACCTATCGTCATTTGTATGAAAACCAAGCGTGTCACTTTTTCAGTTTAATTTCTGTATAAGTACACGTCACAAGAGGATATTTTTAAAACAAACTTACTTGCAGATTAAAACAAATTTCTAGTTACCTTGGACAACCTTTTTTTGTTAAATTCCTACAATCACTACATAGTGTAAAACAAAGTCGCTTTCCGCTGTCTATTCCTATGTATGCTTAGATCTTTAAAACTACGAAACGGATTTTGACGCGAAGTGGTATATAGCAATGCTTTTATCAAAAACTACAATAGCCTATCTTACGCCTTAGATCTTCAGCTATCTTCCAGTGAAAGTCCCGTCAAAATCAGTCCAGTCGTTTAGAAGCTTACCTCAGCCAAACAGACAGACAGACAAAAAAATGCATTGTCTTTATAGTTATCGTGTATACTTTCATATGCAGTGAGTAAAAAAATGTTATTTTGAAATCACAAACACAAAACACACATTTTATTTGTATAAATATCTTTGGTTCATTCCAGCAATTTGACGAAAGATAACTTTTTTGTTATATACAGGCATAGTTAAGAAAGCCTCTCTCAAGTTGTGGGAGAAGACCCGTGCCCAGCAGTGGGACATAAAAAGGGTTGCGGCATAGTTAAGAAAGAGTATATTTGCAGACTAACATTGAAGGGCTGAAAGCATACAACAATTAAAGTAACTGAAAACACAAATAAAAGAATCAGTTCAATAAAAGTGAAGACCGATAAAAACTTGGGAAATGTTAGTTTCATTTTATTTGACGTCAACCTTTTAGTAAAAGGATCTATGGAGGGTCCATTGCCATTTTAAATATATTCCTCTTTTGTTTAAGTTAAAAAGTATGTGTAATAACGGTTCACTAAACTATAGTAACAATGACCTTAACTGTTCTATTTTAATTTTTAGTTGGCAACTTTTGAGGTAAAAGAGGTATAATTCTTTTTCAAACGAAAAAATAAAATACTTTCCTTAGTTGAATAGACTAAAAGATACTTGCCACTATTTAATAGAATTAATTAGTATTTGAGCATTTAAATTCATAATTATTCAATGTAAAATTTAGCAGCAACAGTAACTTAAGTAGATATAGATAATGTGATTCAAATAAATATTATTAACATTGAAATATAGTCTTTTAGCAATTCTACGCTCTTTACAATATCACAGTATCATAACTTAATAGCATATAAATAATAATTATCTCATGCATAATGTCGAGTTCAGCTTTAGTTAGAACGTAATAATAATGTTATGTAATGGTATTAATAATATAATAATAAGGTTACTATAGTGGAATGTTGTACGTAGAAACCAAATTGGCAATCAATATTATACTCATTGACCGATAAATAATAGCACGAAAACGATATACCAGTAATTCAATAATATATTATAAGAAAGACAAAAACCCCATAAATATGATAATGTGAAACATACCTTTTCTTTGTCAAAACTCCTGTTATCCTTGTACCAAGTAATTTGTGCCGGTGGTCTACTACCTTCAGCGGCACATCTTAGAGTGGTGGCTGCGCCCGCAATCAGTTGCTGAGGTCGATTCATTAGGGCCACTGACAGAGGTATCACTAGACAAAAATACATTAGTTTAGATTAGTTTATTTTAAGACGCTTTCTACACTCATAGCTCAATAGTAGGATTTTTCCTGTGTCGTTGTTGCCATGGACACATAAAGACGAATACACAAACACCT
>DWPV01001777.1:0-19300 GCA_018251915.1 Urbanus proteus proteus
GTTCCTAGGACCCCCCTCCTTCCCCCCCACCCCCTAGCGACCCTAAATTCGACGGGTCGTAAAGTACAGTTTTACCGGAATAATTCCACACGATGGAAGATGGAACGCAGTGTGCTTAATTCTTTAATAAATTTAAAAATAGGCACCTCATCAGAGTACTCCTCTCCACTTCCCGTTTCTTCTTTTTCCTCCTCTGCATTTTCTTTAATCACTTCAGCCGGTTTTTCTGTCTTACTCTCGTCACTGACCGTATTCCCAGTGGTTTCCAAGTTCTCTGGTGCTGTATTATTATTGTTATATACGCTTGTGCCAGACATCAGTGCCGCCGCTAAATGAGACGTTTGTAGATCCATTTTGTCTTGATTTATAACGAAGTATTAAAAACTTACGAGTAGTAGTTCTTCCACGCTTAACTTACAGTAAAATTTAATTCATGTCATTACATTTTTCTCACTCAGATGAGATATAATACAGTATTATATTACAACATCAATTAATAAGTTCGTGTTAATTTCACAACTATGCAATTTACGGACAACAAAAAATAAAGACATATAACACTTTTATTTTCGAAAATAATTAATCTTTATGCTAAATTGTACAAAACAATACAAAGATTGAATTTATTGTATCTTACTTTCTGTTGACTTGACTGTCACTCTGTCAGTGATTGATTTGTTATTTTGACGTGACGCCGTCGCTTTTTTTTAAACATGTTTTACAGCCAAGGATTCAAGTCCTTTATAGCTAATATACTGTCAATCTGGCTATTTTGGCCTACTTTTCCCAAATATAGTTAAATAAATACTTAATATAACACGGTATACATTAAGATATCCCAACATTATTTTAAAATAGTGATAAAAAATCAGTCAAAACTCTGGGCCAAATTAAAATGGAGAGTTTGTCTAACATTGGCCTAGTACCCTTAGCACGACTTTGTTACGTGTTTTAGATACAATCTCAGTTTCACCATAGTAAAATTTTAGCACCTAAACGGTCCACTAGGAGCTCTGCAAGTAGATGTAACACATCAGAACATAAATCAAAGACGCAATTAACTTTTTGGGCCAAAGTTGTACATGAATATGAAGGTTAAGTTACCCAAATTGATTGTATTATGTTTGTTTTTAAGCTGTATGATGTTATTTTTCTTGAGATAATTGTATTTTTATGCGTGAAAACGGTGGGATTTTATCATATAGCGTTCAATAGCGTGTGTGGGAAAGTGGCATAATGTTTTTCGCGCTGCTTCCAAGACTCTAATATTACAAAGTCCTAGTAAAGTTCCCACTACTTTGCACTTTGCAGAACTCACTATATGGAAGGAACCACTTGATCATCATCATCTTCCATGTAGATATTCACTAGGATATAGAAGATGAAAAATTGGCTATAAAAGACCTGATTCCATGGACCTCAAATTCAATTATATTGTCAATGTGACTGTTTTCTTTATCAATCAATGTCATAAAATATTGAAGTTTGTCAATTGTCAAGTTTGTCTTGATATGATATTTTGTTCTAATAAATTTATTCGAGTTTAATTCATCACAATTTTTAATTAACAATCTCTTGGGTGTTAATTAATGTTGAAATAACTTGTCAATAAGATTCGTCCGCTTTTAGTAATTAATGTTGGGGATTAATGTGTTATTTTCGTGACAAAATCCAGTGATAAATTAACAATGGCTGTCGTGAAAACTCCAGTGCTGAAAGTTATATTATGCGGCGAATATGGTGTTGGAAAAAGTTCGATGTTTCGTCGTTTTATTAATAATACGTTTATTCCCAATGCGGACCGGAGGTCTACATTGGGATTAGATCATTTCGAGAAATTATACGAGGTCGCTGACAAGAACGTCAAGGTTATTTGCTAATTTGGTATTAAATTGTTTCCGTATCTTTTAAGTGTTAGTTTAACATAATTTATATCTCAGTTACAGCTATGGGATACTGGCGGTATGGAACGAATAGCATCAGTCACATCTAGCTATTACAAATTTGCGGAAGCAGCTATTTTAGTGTTTTCTCTGGATAATGCCTCATCCTTTCATGTTTTGAGCCAACACTTGTTAGATATTGTGACGTACGCCGAAAATGCAAAGATATTTTTGTGTGGAAATAAATCTGATTTGGAAGGATCATCACCACAAGTTACAGATGCTGATATAGAGAATTTCTGGTAATATTCATAACCAACAATAGCAATAAATAACTCCTACATATTTTATGGTTTCTAATTAGTTCACTATGTTATTTTTTTTCAGTGAACAGTGCCACAACTTGATCAGCTGTACTTATAAAACTTCATGCAAAACTGGTAAAGGAATTGAAGAGATGTTTTCTGACATAGCCCTGCAGTTAGTAGAGTCCAACAGGTCAAGAATAGAACTCCAGACATTGGACCACAATAGTTTTAAAATATCTCAGCCCGATCCTCCTGAGGAACCACCTTGTAGTTGTTGATTAATATTTCTTCATTATAGTTAAATACTTATTAATGTTTCTCAGTTAAAATAACCTTATTAGGAATCGAGGTAATTGGAAAATACTGACACATATCTGAAAACACTATCCTGTTTTTGCAGAAACATCTGTTAAGAATTTTCATATGAGAAATTTGGACATAATTTTGAGTCTATTGAAGGGCCTAGTAATCTTTTTATAGTGTTTAACTCAACAAAGTGGATTCTTAAAATTTTAATTGCCTTAGATAAATTGTGTGGGTAATTTAGTGGAAGTTTATGCATATTATAAAATATACATAGAACTTTTGGTAAAATTAAATGGTGAGTTCAACTCTAAAACTACAGCTGTCACACTTTTTATTTGAATTCAGTCATATTTTTACAAACACTGATTTGCTACTCACAAAATCAATTCCGACTAATCGGGATTGGGTTTATTCCGAACTTACCACCAATTGAGTTCAAAATTGTGTGATTATTGGATGAATTCATTGAATATTACTATTTTCACATAAATCTGGTATTTAAATGTTAATATGGCATTTGATCATACCGGTCACTATAAGGGAATGTAACAAAATTGTATAAATGCCATGACAGTTAAGCCAAATATAATTTACAACATATTTTAAAGTGGGACATTCATCTTTGACAAATTGAAATGGAATTGGATTAGAATTGACATTGGTTTTGTGAGTAGCACTATAGTGCTCAATAGCAATTTGAGAGATCTGATTGCTTTTATGAGACTGATTTAAAATTTGGGTTGGTTACAGATGTCTGTAGGTTGCAGTGACTAGGGAACACCATGACTGTCAACTGCATAATTACCTGTTCCTGCCATAAGATAAAGAAAACCTAGATAATTGTTTGTTTCAATAGTTGTTTTATTTGTATTTTGTGCTAGATTTTTTTCAAATAAAACTAATTTATCACAACTTTTATTTTTGTAAGAGAATAATATATCCATATATTTTCAGAATCACTTAAGAATAGTTTTGCCCATTACATTCTGCCTTTTATTATTGTGGTTCTTGGATTTGTATTCAAAATATTTTCAATTGATACGGTGAGGATTTTATATGCAAGAGTATTTTGAAGCTTTAATGTATTGTCAGCATTAGAATAAGAACATAGGATAGGTGTGTTTTTATTCAACATGAAATGAAACATTGGATTGCTATTTTTTGTATAATGTGTTTGTTTTATAAAATTGGTTTTCTACAAGAATTACATGATCGTTTTAACTAAATGATTCTTTAGTTAGTCAGGAAAGATTTAGCAAAATAATCTGATATTAAGGTAAGATGTAATATGAAAATTATATCAAAAACATACAATTGCATAATTTGATGTAAATTTTTTTCATGGAGAGATATAATAATAACTGAAATCAACGACCAGTGCATGAGTTAATAGTTGGATGCTTTATATGCGTTTTTTATAAAATAGAACATTTTAAGAAACTTGCTGAGTAGCCTGATTTCAAATACTAGTGATGGCCATTAGCTGTAGGGATGCAGCTAACAAAATGGCTTACAGTGGTTGTGCTATACTACTTTGAATGGTACTAATTTATTATACTTAACTTCAATTATCAGGTCTAATACAAAGTAATGTTATGGACTATATTAACAATGATAAGTATGCTTGTCTTTACATACATGTAGATGCTAACGATATAATATGTTATTATAACTTTAGTTCTGTATTATTAATAGAACCTGACCAATTATTTAGTGTATAACACCTAACAAACATATGAATCTCATATTTTGTCTTATTTTACCTGATAAGTGTTTGTTGTTAAGTCAAAAGATCATTTATATAAGTTTAACTTTATATCCATTGTTCACCCTTCATTTATAAAATAAGCTAAGTTGAATTAGTATATACCTTGCATTTTTGGCATAGACGTAATATTATGATAATTGATATTATATTTTTATGATAGTCATTTACACTATTTTTGTTATATTGGTAGCTGCAATTATTTGCATATAGAGAGGTAACCTATATGTAAATATTTAAGCATAATTATGAAAAGTTAATACTCGTTATGTTACACTCTAGTTCACATTATGTTAAGAAAGTACCTGTTAATTTGCTTTGAATTATGACTGTTAGATTTTTGTGTAGTTCATATTCATAATGTTATTTAATATTATTGCATTTGAAGTAAGATTGAATTTTAAATAATGCTGAATTTAAATGTGTGCGCGTTTTTAAATTTTATTAAATATGATTAAATATAAATCTTGGAAACATTGAGAACAGACAGTAGTCTGATAATTCATACAATGGTTTGTATTAAGTATTGTACTTAATGTTTTTATTGTTAATTTTCAGTATTACCTTTGGGTATTTAAATGGGAAAAATGCATTTTTGTTGCGCGCCTATTTTTTAAACATAAAATAACCTGCATTTAATTAAGTGCATATTATGTAATTATTAAATTTCTTACTAAATGGAACAGTTCTAAATTTACCGTATTTGAAAAGCAATTTAGCTTTAATTAGTGGCCAAATATATAATTGTATGTGTACCATAGACACTGAATTAATTATCACTTTTTGAGCAAGTATAATAGCTTTTTAACACTGTATCTTTTTCTAATACAAATAATTATTTCATGGTGCTACGTTTGTTTTATTTCACCAATGAAACGGCATATACCTACTTTGTAATTTTTCCAGGAATATTGTACAATGTTAGATTTTTAAGTATATTATAAGGCTTTTCTAGCAATATGAAAAATAAAAAGATTCATCAATTGATTTTAATGGACATCGCCCAACAATCCCTGTCTCCCTGAGGATAGGCATAATCGACAACAGTCAACAGCAGCTTTCAGAAGCTTTGGTACAACAAATTTGCAAAAGGAAATTCACGTCTCAACTCGGCATTTATTTCGATTGCAAATATCATAATTTTATTCTAATAAGAAATTGTGCCATTCTCTTTCAATATTTTAATAGGTTCTTTATTTTGCAAAAGTTAGGTGAGCTTAGATGTATTAAATTAAAGCGAAATATATTTTACGATACATTTTTATTATTTCTAAAATGAAATATAACTCTGAACAATATATTCAATACAAAACGTATGTGTTCGTAATATCACTAAATAAAAAGTAACCAAATCATCTATTTATATAATGGAATATAGAACAAATTTCACAAGCAATATTTTTAACCAATATCTGTCACTTATGAGATCTGTATACATTGCTATTTGGATAAGCTTGTACTTTAAAAAGGTGTGGTAATTTTTTAACAAAGCTGTGTAATATAATTATATTTTAAAAGGTAGGTATTAGATGACAAGCTTACATTCTAAAGGCCAAATATTGAATTTTAGAGATAAATTTAGCTTACAACTTTATTTTATGCCAGATCTCTTTATGACTTGAATAACCTACATTGGAAATGATCCATCTAATAGTAACAAACAATATGTACAAATCCGAGCAACAAAATAACATTTAATGTTGTGACCATTGAATTGTCTTGATGTCAACGCCTTCTTGTACCATTTCCCATAGAGGACTCATTTCACGAAGTCGCTCTACATGCCTGATCGTCTTTTCCGCTGTGTAGTCCACCTCTTCAATAGTCGTAAATCTCCCCAAGCCAAATCTGTAATGTAATATTCAGTAAATTTTATTCAAATATTGTATAATAAAATAATTTTCAAGTACTTAAGTATTACCTGATTGAACTATGGGCTAGATCTTCATCTGTTCCTATTGCTCTCAATACATATGACGGTTCCAGGGAAGCTGATGTGCATGCAGAACCACTTGATAATGCAACATCTTTCAATGCCATTAATAAAGATTCGCCTGTAAACAAATGCACCATTTACATCAAAGTAGACCACATTCAGTATTTGAACAGCAAAATATTTATTCTGTTTATCTTAAAGTAAGTACACACTATTTGAACATCTTATCATGCTGTTGTTATTAATTAGTGGACTCTGATGACAACCTTGGCAACTTGTCAAAAAGAAAGTTGATATTAATATAACTATGTATATAACTGACTCAATAAATTCCCAAGTTTTCATAGATATAGCTAATTGAACATATAAAGCTATGAATATTGTTTCAAATAGATATAGTTTAACTATAGTAAGATAATTCAATGATGATGACGGACATTCTGTCACCAGTAATATAAATGGACATTGGTGATACCCCAAAACATCCTATTAATGCCTGCACAAAAAATTTCACATGTTTTCATAATACGTAATATTATTATAAATTTACCTTCAACATATGCAAAAGACAAATTGATGCAACCAGGATAAGATTGTTCGGGATCGCCATTCCTTATAACATGAGTCAGTTTAGAGTAAATTTTGTCAAGGAACCTTTGTGCTAATTTTTCCATCCATGCATGATCATAGGGCATTTCACGTTCAGCTAATTCACAAGCAGCTCCTAAAAAAAGAAACCACTTACTGTTAAATAAGCTCGCAATTTAATTGAAAAGTTTTTTAAAATAGATAATTTATATTAATGAGCTAATAATAGTCGTCACAGCATAAAATGTTTGTAAAAAGTTGGTAGAGTTTGCAAACATTTTGAAACTATTTATTATTTCTTAACTACCCCTGTGGCGGAGCAGTTATCATACCGGTGTGACGTGCAGTGGGTCCCGATTTCGATTTCGGGCTAAACAGATATCTGAATGATGAGTTTAGATTATGTTCTGGGTCTGGGTATTTCTGTATTCGTCTTTGTGTGTCCATGGCAACCACGACACAGGAGAAAATCCGACTGCGGCTATGTGTGTAGAAAGCATTAAACTACCATTTTTACAAGTAAATTAGGATTAATCAGGATAGTACACATGTTATACTGCATTACAGACTAGAATATTTATTATCATACTAGTCAAATATATAACATTGATCATTGTGACCTATATTATAACTATAACTTACCAAGCCCGACAACTAAAGGAGTGGGCACTGTACCACTTCTCATGCCTCTCTCCTGTCCACCACCACTTTGAATAGGCTCCACACGGACTCTAGGCCTGCGCCTGATGTACAAGGCACCCACACCCTTTGGTCCATAAATTTTATGACCAGAAATTGACATTAGATCAATATTCATTTTGTTCACATCCAATGGCATTTTACCCAAGGCTTGAGCTGCATCGGTATGGAAGAATATTTTCTTTTTCTTGCATATAGCACCAATATCAGAAATAGGCTGCTTGACACCTAAAAGTGTGCAAATTTTGTGAGACACAAATTTGTTAAAAATCACTTCTGTTTCAGCTTTGCAATTTCATTTATTTAAAGAAAAAATGGAATATTAATTATGTAACTGTAATATGTTTCAATGTCATATACATTGTTTTAAAAAGCAAAAAGAATATTCAAAAGTGGAACAAAAAATGAATTTATTTCTTCTAGATTTTACCATACATACCTATTTCATTGTTGACTGTCATTATTGAAACCAGACTAGTTTCCGGAGTAAGAGATTCTTCCAGTTCTTGTAAATTTATTATCCCATTTGCTCCAACAGGGAGGTATGTCACTTTAAAACCCTCACCCTCCAGCACTCGGCAAGAGTCCAGGACACATTTGTGTTCCTAGGAACATAAATTACTTAAGTCATGCAGTGATCAATCCTTCCATTTTGAAGAAAGATTATTAGGTAATTGTATTAACATTTTACACATTATGTGGTTGCAATTATAAGGGCTCCTACGCATTATGCGGTTATTCAGAATGCAGTCAGCTGTGCAGGCCGCAGTCAAAAAATTGTGTGAGAAAGTAGTTTTTGTGGTATCACAGTATGAATAAAAACTGCGTAGGAACCCTAAAAACTGTCATAGAGGACGATTATAGTGGGACTTTTATGGCCCCCATAAAAGGATTTATAATTATATCTTGTCGTGTAAGGTGCAAATCAAAAGATCTTTTTAGATATATATATAAAAGATTTATGTACTTTTGCTCAACTACTGAAATTATAAATAATTTTTAAGAGTAATCTAAATCAACATATAATTGATTTAAAACTGATTAATAATTACTCGACACAGTGATAGTGCTAACTAGAAATTAATTATGACCTGCTCTTATAATTAATGAATTATAAGGAAACCTACATGTGAGTTTAAATTTAAAAATGCATCACTGGGACAATAATGGGTAGAAGACAAAGATTAAAAACAGTATCTTACAATCTGGGTAGTCACAATATGTTTCTTCCTAGGAGCATAAAACCGCGCCACTCCTTTGATCGATATATTATTAGACTCGGTCGCTCCTGAAGTGAATATAATCTCTTTGGGATCTGCGCCAATTAAGTTGGCAATTTGTTCTCTAGCTTTTTCTACTGCAGCTTCACTTTCCCATCCATAAGCATGAGTCCGAGAATGAGGGTTGCCATGGTAACTGACTAGAAAAGGTAGCATAGCATCTAGTACCCGTGGATCCTGAGAACGAAAGAACATTAAACAGGTTTTATTACATGTAATTTATAACCTATTAAAATATTTGGCAAGTTTTAAAGATAGTTAAAAGTTACAAATTTATTAAAACCTAAAAGAACAATATTTGTAAGGTGTTCGTATACACTTAATTATCGATTTCATCTAGAACGTAATTATCAAAACTTAGTTTCATGCTTACCACCGGCGTTGTCGCTTGTGCATCGAAATAAAGAGGGCGGCCAACCTCTTCGTGCTTCAAGGAAAATTTATCATCATCAACTAAAATTAACAAAAGCAATTAGTTTACTTATTGCGGCTCAAAATAAAAATTGCACCATGATTAAGTTTTGTACTTGTTATCACCTGAATTTGATAATTGTTTTGCCTGTATAATAAATAAAGCGTTTTCTTGCTGTCCCAATCTTTTAGGCAAAGTCTTTTGCAAGATAGGCATAACATTTTTTATAACTCGAAACATTTTTCGGAATTTTACAATTTTTTTCGATGTTTCTAATTTCTTTCGTTTTGACAAAGGGCCTAACGTGACATGTATGACGTTTAATAATGTGACATTGATTTCTTAAAATATATTTACGGCCTAAGCATCTGGCTTTTTAGTCCAAATATGACATTGACACATCAGTACAGAATAATTATAACTTCAGAATATGCCTAGTGTCTATCTATGCCCTTCTATTTCAAAGAAACGCAAATTCTAATTCGTAAGAAGGTCGTATCTGGTTTCAGCATTATAGTTAATTATATGTTTTTCTTTCATAAATTATGCTCGCTGCACACATTATGCGAGACCCTCTCGCTATATGTTCAAATGTACTCTGTGCTTCTCGCAATCTGGTAAAAGTATTTACAGCGGGCGTATTTAATTAGGAATTTGCCGAGTTTCTTTGAGTATTTATACAGACACAAAGGTACAGAAGGAATAAAACACACACATAAACTGAATATACTTGAATTTTTTTATTTGAAATCTTGGATATTTTGGGTCCAAGGATTAATTCAAATTTCATACAAATATAAAAGCCTGCTGGGTCCTATAAGTACAGGCAGGATGTAAAATTATTTCCACTTTATTTAGTACATTCTCATTCAAATATATCATCGTAAGTTACTAATGCGCGTTTAGAATCCTTAGGTGGAGGTGGTGCTTGAGTGTTGCGTGGAGTTGCTGAACCAGGGGTCCATGAGCCCGCCTGTTGCGGTGGCGGTCTTCGGGCAAATGTAATCCGCCATTGTTCCTCACACCCATCCAACGCAGTTTGGGCATTTGTTGCCATGTCCACAGTTTCAAACGTCAAGTAGGCCCTGTGAATGGTTTTAAAGGTAAGATAAACAATATAAAAAATTTAAAAGTAACTCAATACTTGATTCAATAATTATTGTGGTACCTACATATCTATTTTGCTACTAATAAACACTAAAGATGCCATTGACTCATCAGCCTGATGGTGCGATAGATGAACTCATTTTTTTTTTTTTCAATGTAACTCACCTTTCTTCATCGGGTTCCTGTGCAAAAGTAAATGGTTCGAAATTAGTAAGTCTACGCCGGAGTACATCTTCAGCAATCTGTGCTCCAACAATTTGTAGAGTATTGGTCTTTCCTGGGCCGACATTTGGAGCATCTGCACCTCCACCTCCTGCAGTTGCACGTGGAACTTTCTCTTCCCTGTTAATAAAATTAAAATTAAAAAAGATAATTAAGATCACTACTCATTTTTGGTGACTTTAGAATATAAAATGTTGATAGAAGTTACGAGGTTCATTTTGGTAAAAACTAAAACTTAATTATTTTTTTGAAAAATATATTTTCCTAGACAGGAATCAAACAAGTTTATTTTGGGAAAATACAATACCCTCATATTCACCTGAAGCACGAATAGCCCTGCGGATTGTGTAGATCTTAGCCGATCTACAAAGTTAAGCAATGTTGGGCGCGGTCGGTAGATGGATGGGTGATTGCTAGTGGCAAACATTACATGCGCGTTTCTGTGCTTTGGAGGGCACGTTAAGCTGTCGGTCCCGGTTGTTATCCTTGGATAGCAGTCGTTAAACCTTGTTGGAGGCCTTATGGGCGGTTTGAAAACATTAGACACGGGTTGGCCACCAAACCGTTTCAACTTCACCAACACGCATTGGAGCAGCGTGGTCGAGTACGCTCCAAGCCTCTCTCAGTTATGGGAGAAGACCGGTGCCCAGTAGTGGGACATAAAAGGGTTGCGGCATATTCACCTGAAAAATTCATTGTGTATTATACTTACTTTTCTCGAGCAGTAACAAATGAATCGTATAGATATTTGACACGAGGAGCAGGCTTCTCTTCTGGTGGTGGCGGTTCCTGTGAGGCACTGAATGGCTGGTAAGATGCTACTCCACCAGTAGCACCTGCTGAACCACTGAGTTTCCGCTCTCGACCTGTTAGTTTCAAATAAGATTAGAGTATTTAACTAAAAGAAGCTTGTTTATTTGGTTTCCTTTTTCTTTTTTGTTTACAATAAAAATACAGCTTTCTACATTTATAGGCCATCCATAAATTACGTCAGACGTTAAAGGGAGGAAGGGTCAATGAAGTGTGACAATGTGTGATAAAGGGAGGGGAAGGCTCCAAACTTTTGTGACGTCACATTTGTAAATTTGGAACTGAAATTTTAATTTATTTATTTCTACGTATTTATCAAAATGTCACACTAGGGTGGGGGAGGTCTCCAAAATGTGACCAGCTCTGACAAAGACGAAGGAGGGACAAAAAAATCACGGAATTTGTGTATCATAATTTATGGATGGTCCCTTATAGTTCCATAGTAGAATTTTCTCCTGTGTTGTGACATGGCATGGGCTCAAAAATACACAATAAACAAACACCTAGACCCAGAAGAGAAATATAAATTCATCATTCAGATATCTGTCTCGCCAGAAAACAAACCCTCGACCCATAGGGTGTTAGACTAGTATGGTAATCACTTCGTCACGTGAATTGTCAATAAATATATGTACCTATATGTCATAAGTTATACCAATCTATTTAATCTTATAACACAGTTTATGTTTAATAGTAATCTATAATCATTTGAATAATCGACACAGTCATGCTTTATTGTATTAATATTATAACAACATTAAGAATGCTCGAAGTAGCAAATTAGCATGCGGTCCGCCTGATCGTAAGTGGCCACTGCCGCCATGGACATTTGAAATCAACCCTGGATAAGATGATCTTACCTGAGGTTGCCACAGACGTGTTTCTACCCCCGAGGACTGAGTTGGAACGCCTCTGATAAGTATGCCTCCCTCAGAGCAAAACACAGCAGTGTTAAACATTGCTGTTGTAAGGCAAAAATAGGTGTGGCGATGGTGCCACTGGAGTCGAACTACAAAAAGGTTCTACCACCTTTAACTTTACCACCCTTGTCACTTAATTTGATTTGTTTGCAATTCGCTAATGATATATCGCTACGTAAAGTTCATCTTAGCTGAATCATAATTGTCTGTATTGATATAATTACCTGCTCGTGGCCGTTTAAATGTAGCATTTTGGGGTTGTGGCGGCGGGCTCTTAATAGCTTGAATTGCTCCACTCTTTATTAGTTTTCGAGCTATTTCACGAGCATCGCGCGCTTCAGTCGGCCTCTTAGGTAACAACGGTTTCTCTGGCTCTTGCTTTGGGGCTTTTAAGGCTTGTAGAGCTTTTTTCTTCTTTTTAAGTTTCTGGTACTTTGCTTGCAACATCAATTCCTCTTCGGTTAAATTAGATGGAAAATGTAAGTAAACCATGTCTTAATGGTTGTATTTAAGTTTTTGATGTTAGAGTATATTTATTTTAGTGAAATCACAACAATCTGATAAAAATAACATTAGTATTTTGACAGTTGACATTGACATGACATTAACACTGAGTTTTTACTTGTGTCTATGGGTATGTTCCAGTAATTGCAACAACCGCCCGCGACCGCAACCACGATCGCAAAACTTTTTCATTCCAATAACGTATAAAGACTATCAGAATGTAACAATAAAAAGTCACGAGTCCACTCTGATCCTCCAATATTATATGGGCGAGTGGATACAAGCGTTGGAAGCATTTCGAACTTTTTTTGGAATGCACCCGATATTCTGTATTATTTAAAGCTAGGTTCACATTTATCATATATTTTAAATCAGAACCGTATCGGTATCACACATTTTTATAGTGGCGTTAAATATTAGTGAGTTGACACGTGTTGTGATGTTAATGAAAAATATGTAACTGACTGCATCAGAACCTATGATCAGAATATGTGACATCAGACAAGTGTAAACACTGCCTTATAGAATTTTAATGGGGTGCCTACACTACTATTTAATATAATTTGGCTTAGTCTATATGCATGGCTTGAAGGCAAATTGAGCCTATTCAATACCGAATCGTTGGCAAGTCGATTGATAAATAATAATAAAAGAGGCCACTTACTTCATAATGTATGTAGGTATAATACTAGTATAGGTATATTGATTTTGGATTGTAAGTATCAAAATACGCGTCTTAGCTAAGAATCACAAAGTACATTTTGTGTATACCTACACCTATTTTCACCTTATAATAGTAGTTTTAAACACTGCTGTGTTCTGGTATGGAGGGTGTAGCATGGAAGGCATACTTATCCGAGGCGTTTCAACTCAGTCCTCAGGGGTAGCAACACAACTGTGGTCAACCAAGCAGCACCAAGGTTGAACCTTGATCTTATCTGGGGTTGATTGCAGATGTCCATGGGCGGCAGTGACCATTTTCCATCAGGTGAACTGCATGCTCGTTTACGACTTCGATCTTATAAAAAAAGAAGGTTGCGCAATTTAATATGAAGTCGATATGTTAAGCATTTCTTTGCGAACTAATAAGTTAGGTATTTGAAACTTATTTCTTAAACTCTAATTGATCCTACTTCCCTAATTGTTAAGATAGTTTAGATCAATGACCAGACGGACAAGTGAACTAGAAAGCTAGAAAGAACTAGAAAGTAAAAATGCGAGATAACTGTAATTTTAAGACTAACTACCATTTGAAATAGAAAGTAAGATTCATTATTTACATGATTCGCGAATATTAAACAATGAGGTTCGTTAACTAATGCATAATTTCTATGTATAATTAGCTATGTAGGTACGTAAATGAACGCAGTGAGGTACATGGTACCTACTTATACGAGATGACATGACATGGTTTTGACATAAGTGACTCAACTTTTAATTGTATTGTTAACAAGGTACCTAGAAGTTTATATACATATACAGGACAGTAATAACTATGCCTACACACTGACCTCTCAGAATAGCTTAATCACTGCATTCGTCATTGCACTCATTAAAACGAATAGTCATTGTTTCTTTGTAATTATATAAATTGAATTTCATTTTATGTGCAGTCTTCATTCCGCTCTTGTAGAGAAACGACCAAAGATTTTACAATGGAGTTTAAAGTGATAAATATGTTATTCTTAATTGTTTTCGTTATTGGTGTAAATTCTGCAGCCTTACCAAGAGATAGCAGTGTTGCGAAAGTCGAACCAGTCGTATTTAATACTGCTTCATCAGATTACAAGAATTCTGCAGCAAAAGAATCAGAAGTCGACTATGCAGAACAATCTAAAGGTACGTACCTACTCTTTTTACACATTTTTAATTAATCCATAAATTAATTGTCAGTTAATTGAGTGATGATTTCTATATACCTATTAACCCAGACAAAAGAAAATATCTAGGTGCTTGTATGTTATTTATTATTCAAACTCAGTTTGTTTTAAATGTCTTAAATATTGTATTTGTTCTTCTAGTATCTCTACGTAGGTAGTTAGTTCTTGTTCTTATACATAAAATATTATGTATTTGCATATGTGCTGAATCCTAATAGAGAACGATTTAGGAGCCTGAAGCCGTCCTACGAAGCGAAACCTACTTAATTGAAATGCGTATTAGGTATCTCATAAAAAACTAACCTTTTCAATTAGCAGGGAACTAGAACTGGCCTTGATTATATTAAAAAATCTCGGTTTAAGATTAAAAAAAAATAGAATGTGGTTATAATTAGCGTCTTTCTATTTGTACTTAAAACGAGTTTGAAGTCGTGGTTCGCCTGTCACTTTTTAGAGTCAGCTATATATAAAAAGGGGTGTAGGTAGATTTTTACCTATATGTAGAGCAGATATGTAGGTACCTACTTTAAATTTACAGCTATTATGTGTAATTTTTATAATACTTCCCTGCATGACCTTTGAACTCTAACAATCTGTAGGTATGACATCACAGAGTAGGTATCACGTAGAATAGAACCATCTGACTCAGACCAATAGTAAAGTGAAGAGTAACATTGTTATCCGACAAAAAATGAAGTTCATTTTTAGGCCTTGTGATTCACTATATGCTTAAAAGGTAGGTATTAGACGTATACATGTGTCCGTATACTTTTCCGTTCATTGTAGTGGCTACATAAATAAACATTCGATAGACTAATAAAAACAAAACAACAACAAGTAGTATTTTGTAGAGTATAAATATTTTGTATATAGAAGTAATTGAAATTTTAATTTCATAATTATTGTTAAACGATGTGTTTTTTTTCAGACGTCTTTTCATCATTGCGCGTTCCTTGTCAATATGAAGAGCCAACCGAGGATCCGGTATGCCAAGAACGTTGTTTCCCCAAAGGATACAAATTTGGCTTATGCATAAATAACGTGTGCAGTTGTATATGAATTATATTATAATAAAACAATCCTATCTATTTTTTTCACTTTATCGAACCTATCAAAGCAAAAACCTATCTTATTAATATCTATATCGCACAAAACATAAATGAATAATTCGTACTTAAATAATTAAGATATTATTAAAAAAAAACATTTTCTTACATAGTAATTTTATTTTTAATACATTGAAATAACTATAACAATTAAGTTTCGAATACTTAAACTACCTACGTATTTACTTATACATTTATAATAACTTCGCTGTACCAAATAATATTTACCTATAGAAATAACCCTAATAACACGTATACCAGATTAGCAATGTTTTCCACATAATATTTTGTGAACATTGATATAATTCGTAATTAGGTAAAAACAAAGGGTTATCCCTAAAATCTTTATATCATCGTAATATTTCCAAGGCTTAGGAATATAATTATATTTTTAGACCTGCTAAAATTTTCTTGAAACCGTTATTATTCTAAAGTACCTGGTAATACAATATACCTTTGTTATCTATTAAACATTTAGGTATTGAAATACATCCACCATATTTCCTCAATAAAATTAATGTATTCTTAACCAAATTACTTAGATTTCTCATTAAGGCTAATTGTTTCTAAATGATCGATCGTAGGAATTGATTTAGGCTTCATATGGATATTTTCGGTACAAATTTGATCTGCTTCTTCTTTAATAAAATTCCAACTAACTTCGATATCCTCTACAGTGGTTGATGGCGAGCACACAACAAAGCGAATTACAAATCGATTTCTGTATTTACCAGCTACCATAAAAACTTTTCGTTTTTCATTTAGGTTATCTAATAACTGTTTAGTTATAATGTCTCCACCTTCTAATCTAAAACATACCAAACCCATTGCTGGTTCAGGTTCTACAATGAATCTTTTATCTTTCTTAACTAATTTATCAAAATGTTGGGCCAGGGCAATTTGATTTCTAATATGGCTTCTGAGACCTTCGGCGCCGTACATCTTCATCACCATCCAAAGCTTTAGTGCTCTAAACCTGCGCCCGAGAGGCATTTGCCAATGTCGATAGTCAGGAATTTTAACTTCAGATTTGACGTCTTCCAAGTAAATCCTTTGGACGTCAAATGCATTAATAAGATCGTATCCATTCTTTACCCACATAGCGGAACAATCGAAGTTTACAAGTAACCATTTATGAACGTTGATATCGAATGAGTCTGCGTATTCAACGCCATTCATCAGATGTCTATATTCGGGACAAATAAACGCCGAACCAGCGTATGCTGCATCCACGTGTAACCAAGCTTGCTCTTCTCGGCACAGTGGACCTAATTCATTAAGAGCATCGAAGGCACAAGTTCCAGTGGTTCCCAGGTTGGCAACAATGTAGCATGGTATAAGTCCCTGAGCTTTGTCTTCTTCGAATGCTTTTTTCAGTGTTTCACCACGAAGTCTACCGTTAATATCCGATTTTAGAAGTCTCATTTTCATAGACCCGAGCACGCCGGCTTTTTCTACAGAAGAGTTACATTGATCAGAGGTGTAAGCCATAAGTTTGCTTTTGATTACATCTTCGTCCAGGCTTGGGTTTGTTTCCTTGAGTCTTCGAATCGTTTTATTCTTTGCAACAAGGAGACCTACTAATGTTGCTTCGCTCGCTGAACCCTGAAATTATTAAAAATGTGCCCAGTTATAAATGAGTACACCAATAAAATTTACTACACATAGTAGATATACCCATATTACGGATTATGTATAAAAATAATCTTTGCAGTTCTTTTGTACATATTGTGAGTCACAAACGGTTTACACAACCAGAACCAGAAAATGGAGAGGACCATCTGGTTCTAGATGTCTGTTAGGCGAAAATTTACCTTAGACTACTATACTCATTTCACATTCTATCGTGGTAGTTACTATAGATATGTATGATATATTATTACAGGGGTGACAATTTTTTATATTTACCTGTATAATACCGCCGCCGGGGCCAGACGAACAATTAAGGAATTCTTCCGGTAGCCCTAACAACTTCCCTAACCAGTTCATAGTGACAACTTCCAATTCAGTGCACGCGGGGCTAGCCATCTGTAAATTAAAAATAGTTTAGTTAAATTTCCTTATGAAATTGGGCCAATTAGCATCATTAATGTTATCGTCACACGTACAAACAGAAGGAATAAATAGTCAGTAACTAGTTATTATTCTTGGACCTTTTTATCTATTACTTTCTTAAACTTTTATAGGCTGTGTCGCTGAATTTAAAAATACAATTACAGAAATAAAAGAATGAAAAAAGTAGCGACATGTTAGTGTTATAAAATAAAAATTGTATTTGTGCACAAATTATGTACATGATGGTAATATGAATAAAGGGTAACAAGCTCTGGTAACAATCAGGTAACTTATAAAAAATGACTTACCCAGGTCAATCCAACAATTCCCAGACCATCACTGAGCATACTCCCGATAACGCTGGCGAATGAATGCCCCGTTGGATAATATGCATGAAAACGTGGAGATTGCCAGTTTGTTACCTATAAAATGTGAAATATGTAAAAATGTGTAATTTTATTCTCTGTGGTTTTGATATTTACCTTTTTCTGTTTTTTTTTTTTTTGATGAGGGGGAACCTTTAAAATGTACCCAAAGTTATTATAATTTTAACCTACTCTATTTATAACTCTTACAACAAACTGTAATAATAATTGGTTTACATTAATAAACAATAACATAAAAATATTTGCCTAAAAATTATAAAAAATCAAAGGATGGCAAATATTAGAATGATATGAACAGATAAAGACGTTTGACAAAGTGAAATCAAAGTGAAGTTGTATAATCTTGGTTGAGGAACAACTAGACCCTATGTTTCTAACATAATCTATGAAGCTTATAAAGTAACGGACTAAATTACCTCTCAAAATTAGGTACTTGTGTAACTTATGAAAAATGTAATCTTAATGTTTGATGATGTCAGATAGATAAACATGCTTAGGTATCTGATTTGAGATTCCATAATACTATACATTATAAAATAATAATTATTTAAACAGAAATAAAGTAATGAGCCCACTTACGCCCGGTAATATAGTATCCGTATAATCCTTTAAAACGTTTTTCCAGTCCTCAGGCTTTTCCGGTGCATTTTCTGGGAGAGACTTTAACAAGTACCCAGGTTGTACATCAGGCATAACATCTCTGTGAGGACAAAGAAATAAGATAGATATAAGTACTAAAATCTAATCTTAATACATGTATATAACATCATGTGTAGCTGTGTTCCCGATTTATTTTGTGTAGGTACTGGTATGGTTGGTTCCAGTTTGCATAATACCTAATATTTTTAGAGATATAAAAAAATGTTTGTGGTAGAACTACGTTCATCCGATCTCACAATATAAAATAAATCTTCATATCAAATATTACAACGCTAGCTTCTTTCTAATAAACTCAGGTAGTTGTAACAAAGTAATTTAATAAGTGTCACCTAAAAGTCACAACTAAGCTACACGTCTCTGAATGGGACAAATAATAATAAATAATAAACAATGCTTCACACTAGGATTCCCTGTGTCGTGGGTGCCATGGACAACACACAAGACAAGGACACACATCCAGACCAAGAACGGAA
>DWPV01001778.1:0-19299 GCA_018251915.1 Urbanus proteus proteus
AGCCGTTTAGAAGATTACTTCGACCAAACAGACAGACTTTTTTTTAAATTTCATTTTTATATAGGTATCGTGTACGAGTATACTTTCATATGCATTGAGTAATGAGTTGTTATTTTGAAATCACAAACAGACACTTCAATTTCATTTATTTGTATAGATGTTAACGTAATATGAAGCTAAATATAATTTTGCTCAATTATAAAAGACTATAATATGTCAAGAAAAAAGCATTTTAATGGAAGAGCATTTAAATTTAATAGATAACAAATTTTCTATAACTCTGTTGGTAATTGGCTATTAGCATTTTTGTACCGACGATAATTCATTAAAACACCTAACAGGGTATCAGTAGACCTTTCATATACTAGATGGACTAAACATCCATTCCTTTGCTACCTTTACAAGATATAAAAAGGTCGCATATAAAATTAAAGAGAGCCCGAAATAATATGAATAAAATACCTCAGGAAACAAACAAGCTCAATATTTATGAAAGAAACATATATTTTTTCAACCTATGTGAATAACCTTAGACAAATTAATGATAAACCTGGCAAATAACTGACAACTGAACTAAATTAACATAAGAAATCGTTTAAGCCCAACGAGTGCGTAGGAAACCTTGAGTCAAAGCTTATACTAATTTTAAAATACCTTAATGTTTGTTATGGTTGTAGTTATATGTCGGTGGCGTCTAACCTAATGGTCGCCACACGTGATGTCTTCCATTCATTCGTCATGTTCTACGTGGTACGGTGCGCTTCTGCTCGCCCTGGCATTGTGCCGGGTGACGAGTCCACGTTACACGAAAAACATGTTTAAAACCGTTTTGTTCAAAACAGCTGCTATCACCGAAGCATGTTGGTTCTATTAGCGGATGTGAAACAAAAACTCCAAAAGCAACTAGTAAAGGGTACGTTATATAAGTCATAGGCTCACAGCGACAAATAGTAGCGCAGCAACGCGATTAACAAACGAGCAAAGCAAGCTCTGTTTTAGGTCAACGTTGAACAAATACCAAACGGGTCGTTCGGACGCTTCCGGGGGTCTATTTCTGAACTTCGTCTATATTGCGCGGAATACTGCGTCGTTGTGAGTTTTGCGACCAACAACGATGCCCTTTCAAAAGGTAATGGTTCTCGGCATACAACAGTAAAAGACAGACAAAAAAGAAGGCGATTACTTAAAAAAAATCAAAAAGTGACAAAAATGCAATTAACATGCTGAGAAACTAGGCTAGATATATATTTTGCTCTACTGCATTTATGGAATAATTAAGCATAACATTGATTAAAGCCTGAGAACAATTTACAGATACAGTTTGACTTAATATGTAGATGTGTAGAGACACTAACAAACACATGGGTCTGATAGATTTTGATTGTAATTATCATTAATAATAATATTGATGTTGTATTTTAATGTTCATATCGTGACCGAAATCAGGCTAAAGATGAGGAATAGAGTTGGCGCAGATTGCGGAAGCTGAGCGATCATTCGTATTTCGCAGAGCAGCCGCGGCCCGATTGCGTCGGTCGTCGTCTCCACTTCTATAATCTAAATAAGGAGCAAAAGTTCAACGGCCGTCTCAGCTCACTAGGAAGAAACCGGCCAAAGAAATCATATTGTCCATATTGCTCAAAAGCGAGCCAAAAAATTGAATTACACGTCACCTCTCTACTCCAATTTGAATTATACGCCTAGAGACAGTAGGTACTTTATTACCTAACAATACGTAGGATACGTCCAACTCAAGTCATTCTCTCGACGAGCCTTCAAAAATGATATAAGCAGAGATTTCAAAGCGACTTTTTTATTTAAGTCAACAAATAGCTGGTGAGATATGGCGGTTCAAGTCATAAAAAGTGTAATTGTAACTTTTTAACTATGATATGGTGATTTTTCAAAACATCAAGGTTGTAAAACTTTAAAACAGTATCAGTGTCAAAATAATTTGGAATACCATTTGTAACCCTACGTACGTAAAACACATTAATATTATTCCTCGAAGGTTTTATCGAAAATAAAAAATGCATGGCATCAGGTATCAGTACACTAGCATCAGTATAGTATGTTTGTCATCACCATAACTCGCGAAAGACATGATTGATTGTGCTTTTTATTAGTTCTACATACGTCATGAATAGAATCCTTTTGATATTATCACTGGTGTACTTCCTATCGTTTATTTATGTTGGCAATACAATTGGATACTGTATAAGCCGTAGCGTAACATATTTAAAATTGCCGTCGATCTAAGTCACATGCCACCCTTACTATAATCGCTAAACCGGAAAGCGGTTATCGTAATCAAAGCAGATGTGTAAGTTTTTATTGAAAATTCATTGTTGTCACTTACAAATTTCTTTCAGTTTCAAAGACTTTCTTAACAAAATTAATTTTTAAACATCTAAAAATTTATTATTTCACTTTTTTATTACTAAGTTACTGAAATAATATCGTTTAAAATAAAAAAGTGGACTTAAAATTTTATACATAATAATTTACTTACATGATCATTTCTGAAACTATTTTAAGGCAAAGATAATGCATTCATGCAAAAAAACAATAATAAAAAAATATAAAAAGCTTTATGGAAGACGTATTTAACGAGAACAACAAATATTTTTATGTAAAGTTAGTTCGCTTAAAAGTTTGAGAATTTATATAGGTCAGCCTGCTGTCACCTGTAGCGTTTAGGGTGACGACATACGAGTTTAATGGGTTTACCGAGAAATTACAGAAATAATACTTTCCACTGGCTAAGGATTCACATTAGCAACTTGACGTTAATGACGTAGTTTGGCTAATGGAAAATTATTAGCCACAAATTTGATAAACTGTTTGTAAATACCAAAATGGGATAACTCAAGAAGAATTAAAGCTATAGTGATAATCAATATTCATCCCTTAAAATACATTATTAATGGCCTAAAACCCGGTTCCACAGTGAAACATATATGTATCCAAATAAGTTAAAACCAAAACATTTAAAAGCTTACCTATCTTGCTATAATGTACCTAACGATATAGCGACAACTTTGCAGATACATAAAGTGATATTTTTGTAAATAATATTTATTTAAACAATTTATTAGACAAAAAGATATGGTCGTTTTATTAGCAATTCATTAACTGAAGATGGAAATAACAGTAGGTAATCACGAAGTCGGATCTTAAGCAATCAGAAGAACAAATAGATTTAAAACCATGACATTTACTAATCTATTTAGTACTATATAGCGATATAATGTACAACAAACGTATATTTATGTATGCAAATACGTAGGCAGCTTGACGTAGAGACAAACGAGAGCGTCTAGGCTATTTCCTCTCCATGTAGATAAATAATATTTTAAGGACATTGTACCGGATCTGCGGGAGTTATCTTTGTGGACACGAGTGCACGACACAATTTCTTGTTGATCGATCAGCTGTATCCAAGAGCATTAAGTACATTATTCATTCTTCACATACATAGTTTTGTCACAAGTTTCCATATACTAGGTCGGTTCCTCGTGACAAACGATCTTTAAATTGCCTGTTCCTTTGTGAACGACTTTTTCAAGTAATTTGAATGCTAGGGCTGGGATATTTTGCACTATGTGAATAAATAACATCTTATGTATGGACACAAATAAATCCGAGGGCTTTCTGAAAAAATAACGCCCATCAGTGGGATATTTGTGGACAGTACCAGGTTTATGAATATGCATATTTTATTTATACACAACAGGTTCAAAAACTTAAAAATATAATGTAGATCGTACATCTATCTCGAAGAGCCAACTTCGAAAAAGGTTGTTCATCAAACTTTCTCCGAAAAAGAATGAGGAATTTACACATTTATAACCCAAAAATATTTTGGGTTCTAATATATAAATTGAAAATATATTTTTTATATAAAAATATATAAGCGACTGGACTCGTGCGAGGAAGGTACTTTTATATATAAACTAATAAAAGTTTAGTAGGTGAATATTTTGTTGCACGGTAGTGGGAGGGCGACACGAGCTAGCCGAATTATTGAAGTAAAACTACAAAACCTAAACGTGGAAAAAATCTTGGACTAGTTCCAAGCAGCTGATTGATGAGGATGGTCATTTCGTACACGGCCAATCCCGAGCTCTTTCTTATTATTTAGCAAAGTAGTGGACGAGTCTATTTCTGAAACGCGAAAAACAAGCCGACACAAAATATGCCGCCTCGTTAAAAAAAACTGAATTGTAATATTTTAAATACATTTTATACACGTGCCGACATGTGTTCTATCTACAGCCCTTTATTTAGCAAATAATGACAAATAAGATAATTATTTTAAAAGTCTAGGAAAAGCAAGACGCTTATGTAGGTTAAAAAATAATGGAAGTAAGTTAATTAGGCAGACGATCATATTATGATAAAAACATAAAACGAGAATGAAGCGATGTTAATGCCCGAACACAGTTCACAAAACCACAGGCGATCGCCATCCAACTCTGTTGTTAGAATGAAAAAGTCGTATAAAAATGTAATGTTGGAACATCTCTGATTTTCTATTTTCTAAACACAGTCCATTAAATCATGAAGAAAAAGCTGATTTTGGCGTTGCTGCGTGGGCGGCGCGGGATCGACTGATCGTAATAGTGTTGCCGCTTAATAGTGGAATATCCTTAGTTTATCGATATATTATTATAGATTATCGACCGCAATTATTTATTGATACTATGATAAGCTCACAACTACAGTCACTGTTTAAAATACTATCGGTAGTGTCGCTGCTAAAAAAACTTACTACTATCGATAGTATGGATATTATTGAATATATTTTTACAGGACAATATTATCAATGTTATCAAATTTCGATCGACAATAGAGCCCTTCTAAATTAAAACTATTGATAGTACTTTTATCGATAGTGTGACATCACTAGATCGTAACTACTCGGCAACCAAATATATAGCTCTGAATTTTTCATGTAGGTATATTTCGTTCGTTGCGACAGATATAATTTAATAGTGAAGAGCGTAAGCAGTAAAAATGTTTTGCACTTGTTCAAAACAATCTTTGCGTCAAATCAAATCTAATCTAATTCAGTCGATTAGACATTCTTAAAGGAAAATATCGAGTATGTTAAATTTAGTTTCAAGCCAAAAACGAGGATTACTTAATACATCTTTGAATATACAATAGATTATCATTAGTTCTGTGGTAGAAGAGGATTAAGGACAAAATGCAGAAGATAGACAGTGGCGTCTTCGTCTTTCTATGTCATACACATCTACTCTGGTTACCAATACGCAAGCTAAGGGCTTTGGCTATTTACAACATCCTCTACTAGAGGCCTTTTTCCAGCAATGCACCTTAAAAGGCTGATGGACGTATGGATGACTAATATAGAAACCAATTTTATTGTTTAAACAGTTTGGAAAACACTATTCTATTTCTGATTTTTTTATTACGTGCTGTACTTTTCTGGTTAATACCTGCCGCAAATTTTCTACCTCACCCAGGGTTGACTGGTAGAGAATGTCATAAGGGATTATGTTTGCCCTTTTGTACATTCATAAACGTTGTTACAGGTGTTACAATAATTGTTTAATAAACTAGCTGATCCATGCGGTTTCACCCGCGTTTAAAAATTAAAAAATATTATATATCCATACAAATAAATAAAATTGAAGTGTCTGTTCGTGATTTCAAAATAACACTGTATACGCCTGTTTAGAATTACGAAATATATATTTGGAAGAAGTCGCATTATATTCAATACTTAGGCGCATACTACGTCACATAAACAAACACGTTAAGAAGCACAGTTATTTTGAAATTAGAAAAATATGTTATATAAAATTACTCTGGCATGTAACAGTAAACTAGTGACGAGGCATTTCTACAGTTTGTCTTTGGCCAATGTGACAAATAGCTTGCTTGTCAACACCGGGAATTTGCAGCTAATCGATATAGGTGAAGAGTATTACTCACTTTCGCCAAAGCGCAACTAATTATTACCTAACGTTCGTCTCAAAACTCACCACAATTGTGCAGTCTTGCCAAGCATTTAGCCATTCAGTAAGAACGTGAAGGTTAATTACCTGAAAATATAAAATACACATTATAACCAGTCATATTCGATAGCAACAGTTATAAAAGAAACAAAAACATGGAAATATTATCTTAAAAAAAACGACAGACCCATACATATATGTATAAAAATTATATACCTAGCCTATCAGTATGACAATTGAGACGAATCTAACGAAACGTCGTATGTTAAAATCCCCTCGGGTTGTAAGGCATGCCACATACATACGTTTGAAAAACATTACCTACCCTCCCCTGTATCCTGTATCAGGATAAATCAGCGTATACCATATATTTCTAACATTCGGAATGATCCGATGCGTAGTTGAAATCGCAGGCGGAAAATAACATTGACCTAATAATCAAATACGTTTAACAATGAACGAGCTGGCTGACAGAAGCTTCTGATGTGAATAAATTAATCATGAGTAATGTTAACTCGAAATAAACTTAACTTATGAAAGAGATATTCCCCGACATATCTCTTGAACAATTTCGAACAACAATAGAAAATATTAATTTAAATCATAGGATAGAACTATTATATCTAGCAGTTTTTCATAAATATAAATTCAGTCACAGCTTAAGGTTAACAGCATTTGCTGGCAGGATTATTTACGTATTCCGTCCGCGACATAGTGCAATGACATATAAACCATTTCTACAAAAAGTGAGATTCAAATGTTTTTGCGGATCACATGTTGACAGTCACTAAACATTTCACCAGAGACTTAAAATTAATGAGAAATCGTGTTTATATTCGTCGAAATTTTATACAGATGAGGAAAAACAGCTCTCGTGCCAATCTCAATCTTATGTTCATTGGATCTAGTCTAGAACCATCTTTATAACGAGTAAACCAATTTAGAACTACTTGCTACAGTAATTAACTAATCTGTAATTATGTCAAAAACAGTAATCAAGTTTGACAGCTTCGTCCAAATGCACCTTTGCCTGACCTTAAAGATTTTTGCATTATGATATGTTTGCAAGTGAAATTTACATCTCGACATTTAATTAATCGATTTGTTTTATGGAATGAAAGTTCCAACATTAATTACCGAAGGTTAAGCCCAAATAGTTTTCGTCGATCGCTCTAATATGTAGATAGTCCATTTGTGCTATAGTGTTCACCGAATTGCGATATTAATTTGCTTAGGAAAGCCTTGTAATAGTACTTGTTGACATGAATATTAGTAAAATAGTGTCCAACCGAAGCTTCGGCTTCGACCACCTTCGGCCAAAAATCCTACCTTTGGCAAAACCTTCGGCTTCGGCTAAAACTTCGGCGCATTTTGGCCGAACAAAGGTTTTGCCAAAGGTAGGATTTTTGGCCGAAGGTGGTTTCTAACAAACCGAATCCGAAATTATGACGGAGATGTTGAGACTTTAGCCAATCTAAAACTGTTTTTTTAAATATTTCTAACCTTCGACTTCGGCTTTGGCCGAAGGCTGTGGTGATAGCCGAACAATCGGCTTCGGCTTCGGCCAGATTTACACCTTCAGTCGGACACTAAAAATAATGAAACAGATGAAGTGGTGGATGTATTAATTAGATTGTAAAAGTAGTTACTGCATTTAGAAATTGTGCTTAGCTTCTGATACTTTGACCATTGTAGAAATACATGAAGCACAACCAAAAATATATTTTGTATGTCATAATAATAACTATAATGCAAACTATTAATGGAGCACTTTTTTGTCCTACATAATAATTACGTGAGACAAATGGCGGTAAACAAGTTTGACAGGCCCGTCAAGTACGAGTCGCGACGGTGACGCTACGGCTGCCCACGTACATACTGCGTTTATATCGTAAAACCGTAAGACCGTAAAACACATGTGATCCTGGTACCCGCGTGCCGTACGAAATTGCTTGATTAAACATAAAAATAAATAATAGAGAATATAATTAGATCTATAATATTTTTACGTCTTAATGTTGTCAACAGGAAGTCACGGCAGACATAATACACTAGGATAAAGTTATAATCACAACCTGTACGCTTTGCTGCACCTGACGATTAAGTTCGAATGACTCTAGTACAATAACAGCATGTGTAAAAGAGAGTTTTTTGTGCTGAAAGTGACAATGCATTCATCCGTCATAATTAGCATGTCAAAATAAAAAAAAATGATTAAACGATTGCGTCATAAGGAGGGCAATATTTACAGCCAAAATGATTTGACAATTTAAGTATTCCATGTTTCCCCATATTTTACAACATCCCATTAACCCATCAGAGCTTAAGGTTTGCAATATGTGTGAATTTGTCATGCTTTCAGAGTCGATCGGTCAAACACAGAACGTACCACAAAGCAAGCATTTTATTAACTTAATGTTTTTATCAAATCAAACATATTGTATGAAATTTTCTATGCCCTTATAATTAAACGTATAATAGATACCCACCTGTAATTAACTAATTAGCGTCCTAACGATCGCAATTGATACAATGTTTAAAACGGAACGCAACGTTGACAATTAAGATTTCACCTGCACCGTTTTATAGGTCAGACAAGCGAAGTTCATTAGTCTCTGAACTGGCATTATTTTCGCTTACAAAGCGGTATGACCGGCATATCGACACGCCAAAAGGATCGGTCATTCTGGCGGTGTACCAAGGAACGCGGTCTCGGGCCTAACTAATGTGCATTACGAGACCCAAGTTGGCATTTTGTTCGGCAACGACGCGCCGAGACATGGCTTCTGATGCCGACGCAAGCTCCACTTTACCAACCACACCTACCTACCTAGCAATGCTGGGCATGTACTGTGTTGCACATAATGTATTATGCACCATTATTTTTGATTGAAATTTGGTCGTTCTGCATTGGGCCTGTGCACTATACACTTCCTAAACTGTGGTGATAACCTAATGAAATATTTTAAATGCAATATCTATTAGAGATGGTCATTATGAAACATATTGTAACTTGTTAAACTGTTTATTATCTCTCTGTGTATAGGTATGAAATTCCGTGAGCCTCCGTATAATCCTACGGTCCGTAGGTAGGTGTCTAATAGATATATGAACATACGCATTTCACTTTATATAAAGTAGATAACTAGATACACGCATATTTTGGCACGCTATCAAAACTATAATCTTAAAAGTGAATTAGAAGTATCCTTTGAGAATTAACAATTTCGCAAACACGTAAGCCCGTATTTCCATCGGCGGTCTCATCTAGTGGGTATTGCGAAATTTGCGTCAGCAAGCGCCAAGCGTTCCCGCCCGCCCAGCCGCGACACTCACCTATAGGGTTGCCAGTAACTGATTCAAATATGTATTCAGTAAATATACCTTTCTATCATTCTAAATATCTTACTATATCTGGGTCAATTGTCTACTATTTATTATTATTTAAGAAAATTAAGAAAGCGAGATACTATATTTTCATGGCTAATTCAAATGTTGCCGATAATGATGACTCTATTTTCGACATTATTTTATGAATAGTAGTATCATTGGTAACTGGTTTTTATAACGATCGGTCAGCGAAAAATAACTAATGTAGCCACTTAAATTTTACTTAGTTGACGAAAGGCGAAAAAAGGTAAAATAATAACAAAGAGAAGCGTAACACACGTGTACATATTTTCTGCGATTTTTTATAGTACAATCTTGCACACATTTAACATAGATACTATTTTTTTTTAAAGTTAGCAACCCTATTCGCGAAGGATGACGCCCCGAGATGACACCGTACGGACTAAAATAAATCTGCAAGCTAAACAAACCAGCATTTCCGGCATGCATGCGTACACTGACACAGTTAAAACATTCCCGATATAGGCAAGCTAAGTTATACGTTCGTTAAGTCATTCGACAGATAGCTCGCCGTAATCAATGCGTCGAATTTATTGACACAATTTAATTAGATCAAAATACTAAACGACAAATGTTTATTGGACATGAAACAAACCAACAAAAATATAATATAGAATATTAGAATAACATAATATTAGAATAAAATATAGAAGTACATAAAATAATTATTACATATATCATTACAATATAAATCAAATTATTAACGTAATTCATCCCTTAACTTAGCCATAACTTTCCACGCTTAGTTCATATTTTCGTACGTAGGATAACGTACCGTACGGCTACAATTTTATTATAAAGAGTACAAGTATACATCGGTGTAATTAACCAAATTGATATATCGATACCGGTGAGTTATGATCGTTAATCGTCGGGCGTCCCGTTCCATTACACGTGCGATGGATATGGTGGATACATAACTCAGCGGGTTGCGTGCCCGCTGTCGTCGGCGAATAGATTGGCAACCATTCGGTGTGTCTATTTCCATGCAAATTATCCTCTTGCATGAATTATAGCCACAGCGGCAGTGGCGCATGGCGTGGCGACCGATCTACGAGTTTGCCAAAATGAGGATTATTAAGAACAATCCGCCCACCGGCCTCTAACAATTCATATGGATAGATTAACCGAAAACATTGCACTGCATTATAAATCAAGCGTCACAGAGCTTCAATATATTACAATAGTAGAAAATTAGCATGCAGATTATTTGATGGTAAGTGGAAACTGCCGCGCATCTGTGATCAACCCCAAATGAGACTATGGTCCTACCTGTGTTCGGCCATACAAGCAATACTACTCCTGAGGTCAAGTTGGTACGCTTTGGATATGTATGTCTTCAAACAACAATATAGCAGCGATTAACAACACTGTTATAATAACTAGGCGGTAGTGTCTTCGAAGTCGATCCACAAAGATTTCTACAAACTTCAATGGTTAAGGTTAAAATAATCTCTCACTGATTGATATAATATCAACATTAATGTATCAAAGAATGAACATGTTATTATTTGAGTTATTAAATGATAATAATCAGTTGCCTTGTAAAAATAAAAATATTTTACAAGGCAACGTCTAAGCTAATGACCATTGTATTTGCTAGGTTTCATCATAATGGCAGCGCGAGTTACAACAAGTCTAGTCTAATCATTCTGGATAAATATTGTATTAATTAAATATAACATTCAATACATATATTTTTTTCATTATTAAACACCGGAAACAATGGATAACTTGTAAAGAAATAAACAACATTAACAAAGTTGTAAAGTAGTAGAGATAATTTTACTTAATCACCACAAAACTTCAAATCATATACTACTAACTCAACTTGTAAAATAGCCAATTCCCTTTACTCTCACAATAGGATCAACACGGTTAATCGTAAAAGTTAATCGTATTTCAGAGTGTGGGTGTAATCCACAAACAGCTGGTCGTAATTGCTGTCAATCAGCGATCTGAGGAATTCCGTAATCAAAACCATACGTTAGTGGAGTTGATCTAATGAGAGTCAGTGAGAAACAATTTAGAATACCGAATTTCTAACATTTCATCAACATGGCTTGTGTAGCACAGATCAAATTGTTATATGTATGTCTTAAAATATTGCGTTTCACGATTGTCAAGTTTTATTTATTTACTTAAATGATTTTATAACTAACCCTAACGATAAGGTAGACGGGCTACCGGATAGAGAGTAATCCCTATTCCAATGTACAATTGTAACAAGAGAAGAATCGATTTTGTAGAAGAGCTTTTGCACCTTTTTAAGAAGAGGTTTGGGAATTCCCCAGGAGGATGTTCACGTTTAGGAGATTTGCTCTAATATAATAGAGTTTAGTCTTCTAAAGGTAAATATGTAAATCATAACATCTTGATAGATCATAGCAATCCTCGAAAATATTTTGAGTACCTGCGAACTAAAGTTATGCCTAAAGCTGAAATTTACGATTAATAAAAAAAAATTGATAGACTTGTTGCTTCAACAATACATTACTCTCCATCAATGTTATTATTCGATCTTAAGGCAAATTATCGACATAAAACAACAATGTTATGTAATGTTATCTTAAGATAGTTTTTGCGAATTTTAAGATGGGTATGATCAAGTCTGGATGCAACCGAAACCGAAAGTGGTTTGTCAGCGTCCAGTTGACACGGCTCCAAGCCAAGATGCTGTCGACGATAACGGTAATATGGTTCATGTGGCAGTCGCACCTCGCAGTCGCGGTCTGCGACAGTATGCGTTAATCATAACTTTAGTGACGGTCCGAATAGGTGTTTCAATTTGATTCAACTGTTGATTCAAAGTTTATTGCAACAAAACAATATTTGGCTGCAAGGCTTTTTGATATCATAATTACATGCAAATGCGATAATTGGAGTTTAATGTTTCTTTAAGTGTTTAGGTACCTAAAATTGTAACAACCCGTGTATCTTTTACGGTAAAAGTTACGTATTTGTTTACCTACCATTGTTGTCTTATTAAGTTTTGTGTCACTAAATTGTAAAAAAAATTCAATAACCACATTTGGTGCGAAAATTGTAATGTTTTTTCCGCACCAAATAAGGTAAGGTATAAAACCTGAATAATAGTATAAAACCTAAATTTTATTAATCAACCGAAATCAAATTGAATTGTTATTTGAGCAAAATATCAATAATATTATTTGTCACAACCTTATTATATTTGTTTTATATACGGTTGCAATGTATTAAAAAAAGTTTTCTTTTGTTATCACTAGAAATATTATATAGAAAAGTTTAATGTTTCTAACCGCTACTATAGACTATACCGAAGCTCTCAACTCCTGTCATTTCATTACCGGTAATGCATTTGGCAGTTAATCACGGCCGAGTTTAAGACTCGCTGCAATGAACAATCATATTTCATCATATAGCTTTCATCATGATTTTCATACACATAATTATGGTAAAAATGTTTAGACATTGTCATAAGCAGGATACATGCACAGATGCGTAAACGGCATATAAGGAAGTATAATGTTAAAAGGATTCATAGAAGCAGCAAGTTATTTATTTACACGATGTGAAACTCAATACGATCTTTGTTGTCACATGCATGTAAGAGTAAAAATAATTTGATAATACGAGGAAATACATCTTGCTTGATAACGATTAGTATTTGCCTGATAAGGTTAATAAGGGTATCTTATTATCTATTACAGGTTTATAACAACAGGTCTTAGGATTATTTCGCTCAACCTAATATCTTAGTTTTAATAAGTTGTTTAATGCAGTAAATAACATTGCCTTCACATCAACGTCATGTGGATACTAAATATCTTCGTTTTATTGTCTTCCGACACACTACCACCTGCCATTTTACGAACATGTTTGTAAAAAAAATATAATAGCGGTTAGTACATCGTAAAGTAACGCAAGGAGGTCAAGGTATGTTTAGAACGAGGACGACTCTGCTAATTACTTCAAGTCACTGGATAGTGTCAAAATACGAATATTATCATAAAATGTAGCAATTACTACAGATATTACGTATTTATTAACAAATTATATCATTATCAAAAACCCTAATGACATAATTAAAACCACACTTTATTTGAGAAACTTGACATAACCCGTTGAACAACCAATAAAACGAACAAAACAATTATTGTACCAAAGTGATAACATACAGAAAGTGATTACCATAATATCTCTTATGTACAAACAAACAAGTGCTTCATTTACACCCACAATCAAGAATGTGAACAAATACATAGTTTAAATTCTACAAGTGGTTTACATATGAATTACACAACCACAGACAGTCAGTGCCAAAATTCTATTTGTGACGACAAACCGAGACGGGTATATTTAACTGCCACCCATAAACTGTCGAATAATGTCTCTAACAACATGGGAAAATGTTCACAATAATAACGATCAAAAGTATAAAAACAAAAATATTTATTCACTAAACTTTATGTCAAAGATTTCTTTGATGCTGTTAATCACTTTAACATGTTTTATACTTTAAGGACATCTATTTTATTAGATCGTACAAAAAAGCATTTAACATTATCGCCTACAATTTCTAAGAAATGATCATAGTATTAGTCATTTCTAAACATTTTCCAAACTCAAAGGGAAAACCCTGAAACCTGCTACGTTTATTGCGTCACTGACCGACAAACTGACACCTTAAGTAAAACAACTTAAGTCCAATAATGTCAATTTTTAAATAAAGTTTATCAGCAAATAAGACAGGCCCTTTTGTAAGTACTTTCATTTCTCGTCCCACAATTGCATTGCGTACTTTGTTTTCCGCTTTGACCTTACAATTAGACAACAACTGGACAATTTAATTGCACAGCTTCACTGAATTTCCGTTAAACGATAAAAGATTATATTGCACAATGGATACAAGCTTACCTTCTTGGAATAATAATGACTTTGTTTTGCGTCTCCTCAAAACAAACATTCCGTTCTAGTGTGCGACAGAATTACCTACAACCCGAACGCCAACGCGTTTCGCGTAAATAGAATCATTTTCTTGGTGGAAATAACGACTTTTATTATAGGGCCGTCGTCGTCAACATTTGTGAAACCTTATTCATACACTATTTCTGATACATGACATATATTTATTAAGAACGAAATGCGTTTAGAAACTAAAAACTTGGTTATCTAATATTTTTTGTGCGAGTTAATGCGCTTAAGTTTCTAACATTTAGTTTACAAACTTTTCGAAGTAAATATTCAATTTTGTGTAATGAATAGGTACATCCAAGTAATCCCCCAAATGCTTACGTTTTAAGCCTTCTTTTATTACGTATACATATAATAAATATTTACGGGGTTGGTTTTAAGACAACTAACTAGTAGGTAACTATGAACATTCACGATTTATATTAAGGTTAGAATTATAGATAAATTCTATACCAATAAATATAAAATGTCTGTTTGTAATGTCAATATAACAACTTTTTACTCAATGCACATGCAAGTTAAACACAATACGTATAACAAAAATGCAATTAAAAAAGATTTTGTCTGTATGTCTGTCTGTTTAGTTGAGGTAATCTTCTAAACGGCTGGAACGAATTTGGCGGGACTTTCGGGACAGCACTGGAAGATAGTAAATAAATAATTTATTTTAAAAATCATTTTATTACCAAACCAAGACAGGTATTCCCATCATTAAACATAATTGTTTGTTGACAAACAATAGTCGGTGTTACATTCCATTGTTATTGTACTCAAGTGTCTCGGTCAATAAGATCAACATTGCCGATAACAGCGCCAATGTTCGACGTGACAGGCGATGTAGCCACCTGCCGTAGCATCGCTGCTACAAACGATACTACACACTACACAGACACCGACTCCCCTATCTACACACTAATAGACAAACTTATGATGACTAATATGATTGCATCAACTATCTTATGTTAATAAACAAAATCGTTTTGATAAAGGTTATGTAAATATCATCATCAATTACTGTCTTACAAAGAATGAGCAGTGATTTGGGTTATAGTCCGTCACGCTGGCTACATATATTATAGAATAATCCTCTTGGTATGTATGTTTCATCGGGATACGTTTGTTCATCGTTAAATAAGTGTCAAAATTTATATAATACTAAATGATTTCAAAAATCAGATGTCTAGGACATGATCCCATGCCTCCAATAGAGAAGAACTCTATTCTCCTACAATTATAGTGCACGCAATGCAAAATTCTCACGAATATATATTTTAAAAGATCCTTAATTCCAGCGAAGCACATACATTCTAGTACATTCACTAGAAACAAAATATGTACTCAGTAAAACGAAAAGAAGCAGGTACTTAACCTCTATTTTGATACCGTATAACGAAAATGTTAATCTATTTAATGACCATAACGTCCATCTCTGTCATAACATTTACCTATGAGCATTTAGAGCATTGTTTTACTTAATACCATTGCTATTCCTGTGGTTAAATAGATTGTTTAGATGCCGAACGTGACAACTATCTTGTAAAAAAATAAAAGCAGATTAAAAAAAAGGAGTTAAAATATCAACTTCGTCAAATCTAACAAACATCTACTCATCTTACATTCAACGCTCCATGTAATAGTAGCGTAAAATTTGCCTGAACGATGTGCTAATATTTATAATTATTCCCTAGAACTATAAACGTCGTGCAGAGAAAAATGGATAGTGAAACACAGCTGCTTAAATAGAAAATGGTCCAGATGTTCTGTGGGAAAACATAATTAATGTAGCAAAGTCACGTGCAGTTGCGTGGAGGCGCCGGACGCGCGTCCCGCCCCAATTATGCAACAGACAAGTGCAATTCAAAGTATGGCTAATGGCGGGTTTTCACTTGGCGTAGCGTAACGATGTGCCAGTATCGCTGTATTTGCCAAAATATTTAGTGTACACCTAAATACCACACACGACACAGTGCATGAACTATTTGATCACTGCATTTTCTCTGCAACAAAAAATTGTTACCCGTTCGCGCGTTTTTATACCCTTTGAGGTGTGATTAAAATATCCGAATGTCCGGAAATGCGAGTTTAATATGTGCCTTATTTGCCAATACGTCTGCAAATAAAGTCAATAGATAGACAGCCTTTACACATGGCGTGTTCTGGCAAATATAGAACACAAACGTCAACTGAAGCCCCACCATAACGCATGTACGGCACTCGACTTGCACTTGTTTGCGAGCCTCCAGTTACATAACGCGTCCCGCTCTGGAATCAGCCGTGCTCACTATTTATATGCACTTTCCATTCTCGACGCCTCCTGACACATATTACACTCCGGTGACTAAGGTAATCTAAAGATATGCCCACAGCAGATAAACTCGAGCGTCAGCGCGGATAAAGCACTCGCAAAATTAACATTTCAACCGTAATTTAATTACGGCTAGCTTCCGACTCCCGTTAGTCACGACAGCGTGAAGTATGCTTAGAAATAATTAAAAGTAACTGAATAAGAGAATACGGTTTATGGAAAGAAATTTATTATTTTGTTAGTGAACCTAATTAATTTATCACGTGTATAAGATAGATGAAACTGCATTTAGTATGTTGCACTAGAACTAGATACATGAAAAGATTATAAAATATAATTAAAGCGAGCGCCGGCAGAATCGCTCGACTGACTTCGGATTTTAACTTATCTGCCGCGTTTCATCTCCGCATACCGTAGCGTAATTTTGGCGTCAGTAATTTAAACAGTCTATGCAATCAATGGGAAAACTTAAAGATTTTTCATCGAGAATTTTATAAACCAAGTGTGGACAGTTATGTTTAGCACACACATATTATGCAAGTTAATAAGGAAAAAGACGAGGGGAAATTGCTACTAAATTGTACTTCTGAAAATTATTATGTGTATTGAATTTGAATGTTGAATTATTAAATTATAAAATAAAAAAAATACAAGGGACCTGTGATTGGTACTAAATGAAACAGTAAGACGACGTCATTCATACAAAGCCGCTAATAATTGCAGTTACTGCAAAGCATTAGCAAAAAGCTCATGCATAAGCCGATATGAGAATACTTAACTTTACGCTTAAATTATTTAATAATAAATAATCAAAGTACTTAATTATGACTCAGTTGTTGTGTTATTATGTCGTAAATACGAACACATTTCTAATTACCATGTTACTGTTACTCTATCATGCAAATTCATTGCTGTCATAAATGTAGAGTTCATTATTATTGTAAAACAAATATTATAATAATATATTACGTATGTTTATGCACATAAAAAAACTCCTTCAGAGAATAAATATCTGAACATACTACACACGTGTTGCAAATTAATTCGCAATCAGAACAGCACAACATTAGCACATTGTTACATTAGCAGTATGATTAGGGCTGTTTATCACAATGAAAGTCAGTGCTCTAGAACAAGTAACATTGTGTAGTATATCAACAATTCTGGCACGTGGTGGTCGGCTTCAGAGCATTCGGCGAGTTTAAAAGCAGTCATCAAACAAGCAGGTGACAAACAGAGTCATCTTAAACTGTCACCGATTTTTACGGGACAATAAAATGTGTTCCATTTGGGCCGCATCGATTTGTCACAATTCGTTTACATCCGCCGTTGTGATTAGTACATTTTATCACGTGTTTACATTAGGAATGTAGAGTTGGTGAGTTATCGGCACGATTTATGGAGTTAGGAGCATTCTCACAAGTGGTAGCGTACCGTCGCAGTGTCTGCAGCGTTTGGGCTCCGGGGATGCGAGCTCTTCGCCGAGTTCGCGGTGTCGTACCGGCATGGCGGCGCATCCCGCGCCGGCGCCGCCACCACCCGTATCAGTACGGGGCTCGCACGCTCCACGTCGACCGCTTCTCTAGCGGCTCGCGGCTGCCACTGAGCACGAGCGGTTCGCCGCCCGCCCCGGCCGGTAGGCGGCGCCCATTCCCAAGTTATTTTCGGCGGCTGTGAGTCATGGCTCAAACTGCAACGTTTATGATCAGCGGCGCCCGCGCATCTTCTATGCTATTCCACTTCTATCGAAGGCCTTCTTACTTCTTCCATGTAATTTTTTTTTTATCTATTTTCTTCGAAGATTAAGACCTTAACCTTTAAAGCTTCGATTGAAATTTACTTGATTAAAAGTTTAAATGTGGAACCATATTAGAACGTGGAACCTTATTAAATCTGTTTAACATTTATTTATACAACACTTAATTTATCAAGCACCGATAGCACATAATAATTACCGAATGTTAACTTGATACCTACCCAAGTTCAATATTAATAGGTAGGTAGGTAGGCTATGTCTACTATTCCTAAATTGATTGATTGATTATCAGAGAGCACTTTAACATTGTTTAGTAATTCCTTTAAAATTTAGTATATGAAATGAAAAGAAATATCTTTTTTTTGCATAGGCCTACGAAGGCACTTACAAATTGTCATTTACAATATCTTTTCTTATTCTACCACTGGATCGGAACGCGACCTCTATTGAGAAGACCCGGCAAGAAACTCAGGGGGTTTGTCTTTTTTTCTTTGTTCTTTTTTAAAGTAGTAACAAAACTAACTATAGCTGAATTATAAAGTAAAGTATTAAAAGCCCGTATAGTAAGAAGTAAAATGTGAAGTAGACCAACTATACAACAAGTATAGCAAGCTTAGCAAAGAATTAATGAATATTATTAAACCCATTAAATATAGAAGATAGATATTATAGATATAGCAGTTCTATATCTAATATTACAACTCTTATTGAACCCACTTATTACCCCACCAGGTAAGTTTCAGTTCTTCCTTGTTTTGAAAAAAAGGCCATATTCACCACTTAAACAGTGTGTTATTAAAACTGAGCACCAACAGATTGGATCTAGTTCAAATGCTCAATTATTCTGAAATACATATGAAAAAACGGTCAAATCTAATTCAATACCC
>DWPV01001779.1:0-19297 GCA_018251915.1 Urbanus proteus proteus
AAATTACTCACCGCCTTGTATTTGAGTGAAGCCAAAAACTACGCTACTTTCATGTATTTATACGCACACACTTACACAAACCTAGCGTATCTTGTCAGTACCTTTGTTTATTTACCCTCACATAATCACTTTTATAGCCGTTTTTAAAAATGGCTTCATTTTTTGTTAGAAATGATAGATCTACCTAATTTATTTATCTGAGTCTGTGACTAATAAATTAGGTAACTTCAGTTCTATCGTTCCACTTATGTACCTATGTATGTAGGTGGTCTATTGTTCCTACTGTACAATAGACCTGGTTACACATTAACATCCTATTGTACGATTCAATTATCTGTATAATATTATAATTAATTCGATTTGACTTTATATTTGTTTCTACGAAAATTATGCAAGGCATATCTCTTTCGATTAATGTTTTTGAAAATTCATACCTAAATAACCTAAATAATAATAATACTTAAAAGCTGATTAAAATTTCATTTCACTTCTACGACAGGAACAGGAGATATTTTACAACTATAGACAAAGATTTTTTCAGACAAATTTATTTTTTATTTATTTATATCAGGCTTCTAAGGCTCATAGAAACGAATACCTACATAAATAAACATGACCATCCAATGTAAGGTGAGCTCCCATTTCAAGTACTTTGATAGTATACCAGGGTACCCTTATGAATTTGAACTATCGAAACAGACCCGTCTTGTCCAGTAGATTTGCATTGTTTGTCTATGTATACTATCCCATGTTTATCTATAGGCATGTCTAGACTGATGGAAAAGTAAGCAGGATATTATTTATCCGCAAGACACAAAAATATATAAAATTTTGCAACGAAATATATGTATAATCTAGTATTAACGATATTTCAACAATGACATCCTAAATAGAGTATTTATTGCCTTGTGGGTAAATTTGTTAAAATTTCATCCTTCTCGTAACTTTTTCGATAATCTCTCTGAATCAGAGGTTTCAGGCCACAGTTCCTGCACTGAAAGCGAATAGGCTTTGAGAACTTTTTTTCAAAAAACTCTCAGGGTGAGGTTTTGACGATTTTTTTCTTTACTGTTATAGTAATATTTTGTAACACATATAGGTTTAACTTCGAAAAAATCAAAGTCGCAGAGTGATCTACGATTCGAACCATGGACCCTCTGCACGGAGATCGAGTTTCAACCACTAAGCTATCACTGTCGCATGTGCTGAACTATAACCAAACTCTTGCCATTTAGCCATTTTACCATTTGCCATAAAGGAGTTCACGATTGATAATTATAATTCAATATTGCGGCCGCGGTGATCGCTCTTGGTCTGTCATCAACTCTACATAAAGCTAGCGTCCGAAACATGAACGTTGTGTAGAAGATTGATCTATCTAACTGACTATTGAAACGAAATGAAATTGATATTAAAAGCTTACAGGGAACTTTCAAATTCTCAGCTACAGTATATTGTATCCTACGTTTTTTCTTATATTATGTTTTTGTGATTATAAAGTTCATTGGATCCTTATGATTATAAAGAATAGATGAGTTTAACATTATTACGATACGAGGATACGACGTAAAAACGATACTTCAAGATCCCATTCAAATGTATATTACTGAATGGCACTTTATCAAGTAGATACGGTTATCAAAGATCCTACCGTACGAGATAAGGCGCCAAAACAAAACACCGGTAGAAGAAAAAACTGCCCCCACATATCCACCACCTTCACAATAGTGCGCTCACTCTGTCACACATCACAATAACACGTAAGAGTGAAAGGGACGAACACGTGCCAAATGTCACGGTGTTCCCAGGTAGTTCCATGGTTGAATTTATTCGAATACGAGCTTTGCGCGGGAAAGCACGTACTTCGATAGGTCGTAGCGCGGTCTTTTCCGAACTTTTAAAAAGTTACGGACTATGTACAGATAATGAAATATTAATAATAGTGTAGATAATAAATTTAGGTATTTTGAATTTGGAACACGCGTGGAATGTGTCTAAGTGCGGCAGTTGGATTTTGAATGTGACATGAACATCCTATTGTGCAGTGAATAGGGATTTCTATAACCCGGGAACGACGTATCGGTAAGTCTTTGCCTTAAGAAAAAAATCTTTGGATAAGAAAACAGATATCTGCTGTAAAAATAAATGTGATGTAGATAATTTCAAAAAGCTTGAAGTAGGTTTTTCTGACATGTGCTTGACTGAAGTCGCATCGTAGTTATATTATACGTTTAACTAAGAATAAAAAAAATATATATAAACTTAGTTACTTATAAAATAAGTAATTAAAAATTTACACCTACTTAAATACATTCATTTACGCATGACCTAAAAATTACGTAGAGAATTTGACAATTTGCAAAAAAAAAGTAATTCTCCACATCCACACACACAAATAAATTCAACCAATGTTTAATTTAAAAATATGTTCTTATGGTATCTTATAAAATTTGCGATACAAATTATAATAAATTTAAATATTAGGTTGCCTACATTCTTGAACTCTACATATAATAATATTTTCTACATATGCATATAAGAACTTTTATGGCCATTAATTAAACCTCCCTTCTTTCCTTAAAGAGTACTTGACTTGCACTCCGCTGCCGGAAGTACTTTAGTACCTCCGTGAACACCTTAAAAAATTACCGCAAATTTTATAAAAATTAGTTGCGCAGGCGCAACTATGGTTTCTACCATTTTTCACTTTAATTATCGTATCAAGCAAACATACAATTCGTAATATGATTATATCTAGGAGTAATAATGTACACATTTTGCGTTGCATAGTTTACGTTTTCACTAAACTTTTAAGTGCCTAACTCTATTTCATACTACTTAGAGTTAATATTAGAATATATTACATGTAGGCAAAACCGTTGATCATTAAGGACAGAAAAACTAATGTTTTTTGTCCGTCCATGTATTGGACCAATTTATACCTGAGGCAATCCTTTCTTGCACTCGAATAAATTAAGAAAATAAATGTTACTTTTTTTATACTTTGGCTAACATGGTGACGTTCCTTTGACAGCCTTTTTCGATCATTCATTACAGATAACCTACAGATAAAATATATTGATTCGACCATTTTTTGTTTTTGATCATTAGTTTTTTATTAAAATATTCTATTGTATCTGGCATGAGAATTTCTCTTATGGAAGAAGCGAGATTTACCTGAGAGTTCCATAGACCTGCGCAAGCGCATGTTTGTCACCTTTGGGATCCTTTTAGGGCTATTTTTTGTATATTTTTTCCACCCTGACTCCAAACGTGTTAACTTAGGACAGCGTTAATATTTACCGTCGACTTTAAGGACTTAAACGTCTATGTGAAGAATTGTACCAAAAAACCATTGTATGTATATCTAATATTATTTTCAAATAATGCTGCTTGTATGTATTTTATATGCATATAGACGAAATGGAAGTATCAATCGAGCACGTAATGTGCTCTACATTGCCTGCTATAAGAAGAGCTTGCCACTATTGTTATTAGGCAAAAATAGTATGGTGGTGTATTCATAAGCCTACCAAAGGCTCCACCAACGTTGACACTATTACTGCACCTCATTGACATTATCACACTTTAAAAAAAACGCTTTCACTCATAGGGCCACAGTATGATTTTCTCCTGTGTCGTGGGAGTCATGGATACATACACACGAATACATAAATACCCATATCCAGAACGATAATCTAAATTCATCAATCAGATGTCTGCCTGGCCGGGAATCTAACCTGGGACCCATTACGTATCAGAACGGTATGGCAACTGCTGTGCCACGCGGGTCGTCTTAACATAATTATTAACTTCTCAATTACTTTAGCTTATTTAACGAAAATTGTAAATTACTCGCTTAAGTCTTATCAAAATAAAATGTATCTTTGCTAAATCACATGTTAATATACCATAACCAAACAAGACCACCAATAATTGTAACTTTTAAAGGTAGACGGAAGATTTAAAAATATATTTTTCAAAATTGTCTTGCATATGCATAATCCATGTAGGTACATTTGCATCATAGAGTAATTAAATTTCCATAATTGTGTTCCTCAATAAGGGCAGTGACTTATAGGGGACTTAACATTACCTGAAAAGATTTTTTAATAAAATTATTTAAATTATGAAGTGTACCTACTTCTGGAGAGGCATACATTAATTTGGTTGCTTCACGATATTTTTGGAATTTTCAAAAAATAATGTGTAGGTATCTGTAAAATATTATAGGTAAATTGATAGTGTATGAAAATACTTGTTTTTAACATAATATCTTGAATATAATGAATACAATTTGCAAAAATCAATAGATCAAAATTAGTAATTACTAAGTTTATATTTTTTATCAAATACATAGAATAGTTTTAAGGAATTAATATTTTCTTCTAGTAAATGATACATTTTTGCGAACCGTACTTACATTATCGCAAAATCGAGTTATAAAAGTCAATGCGATCGAATTAAAATCGCATAAGGGCCCTTCCACACTCTCAACGAGGCACAATAAAACAAAGGATCATAATAACCACTTCTCACGCACTTAAAATATATCGAGCTCACCTTCTCGGGTCAGTTATGCCTTTAATTAGTGAAACAGAGATAGCTTTATTAAAAAAGTCGATGGTAGAACGAGAGAGTTGATTAAATAGATTATTGTAAGGCACCCTTGCAGTCAGTCGACCGTACGCAGATTTTTTGCACGATTTCAAACCTCTTTTTTGTTTTTTTACTAGCCAGTGTGAGAACTAAACTTTTACAGTCTAGTGCATTCGACTTCGTTGAATTTTCAATGTTTTTTCCATCCAACGTCGAAGGATAGCTCGGACTAACTGGATAATGGGAAAAGTTTAATAGTTTTCTGAAGCAAAAAGAAGACTCCGTTGATTAGATTTCAGCATTACTTGAGTCAGAAAAGACTAATTTACTTAATAAAGTAGTATCACTAATAATGTCATAATAAACTATGTGACCTATTCATAATTTCATAATAATAATATAAAACTGCTTTTAGATTGCATTAGCGACATTTTCTTATTTATAAATGACAGAAGCAACTAATGTGATCACATCGAAGACTCTAAAGTCGATCACAGGTGTTTATTATCTTAAGAAGTAAATTCGTTCACTTAAAAATATAATATAAAAATTGGCCCCATAGACAAATCCATAGACAGCTTTGGTTGTACAACCAGGTACGTAGTTAGCCGAGTTGTTCAAGTTATGTAACAGTCGAGGCATAACTTTACTTTTACCTCCCCTGTAGAAACAGGGCTATCAAAACTGTAACTTTTGTAAAAATACGAGACATTTTGATTTTCTTGATACACGAAATACAACTGCAAAATTATATTTTATAGTACAATTCTTCTTCATTTAATTTCCGCTTCGTGTTGGGATAGCCTGTTGAATCAGTTTAATCTCAAGACAACAGTTCGCAATGGGGTGTTCAAGACTTCCTGGCTGTAACCAAACCATAAAACTGTCATGCGTTATTGTCATTATAATTTATTTGTTTTGCTATTCCGTGGAGTGCGCTGTTAATTATGAATGTTTGGGATTTTGAATAAAAAATAACTTGAATGTAACGCAAGGTACACGGTTATTTGTTTGATTTGCAATTCAAAATTTGTTAGAATAAATTAAGGAAGGTAAGATTGCTTTATTTTTTTTTAATAAAATTGCAACGTTGTAATAACTAACGCGTAATCGTCAAGTTGATACGAATTATCTATAGTTTGAATTGATCCTACGTGTAATACATATGTAAGGTGAATTCTTATAAGTTTCTTACAAAACAAAACACCTTTTACAACACAGTATTTCACGGTAGAGTTCCGTATTTTTTTTAATCAATGTACACTTTTTATTCATCCATCTAAAATGATTGTGCTTTAAAAAGGAGTATTTTTTATTTTGTTTATTTCTCATTATTTCTCGGCTTGTCATAATCACCAATACCGAATCGTTTCTATGATTTATAAAATTGAAACCCCAATATAATTTAATATCTCAACCGTTCAACCAAGTGTCTTCCTTAAACAAATTTCTGAATACGTGACCGCATTAATGTACTTGCACCTTTTCTCACGTCACACACACACACAACTGGAGTGTTTGTATGTGATATAAATGTAATAAACAAACTGTATTAAAGTGAGCAGCGAAGGGGTGACGGAAGGACCGAATTATATGATATAAATCAGTCTTTGTAACATTTCCTCTTGGAAGTAAAGGAATATTTAGGCACACGAAGGTGAAATCGGTTGGTTTGAATGCAACGGATTATAGAGATAAAATAATGTCAATAGTTAAAAAAACTTATGCAATTATTTATGCTACAGCTAGCCTGCTTCCTACCGACTAAAAAGTAGATTATAATTTTAATCATATCGTGGATTATTTTTGGACGCAATATCGCTCTTTCTTCTATCTCATATCAGCAGGGTAGCGTAATTATATATTACCTTAAATATGGGATATGACAGACAACAATACAATCTATACCTTGACATTAGGTACCACATTCATCGACGTTTATTGCGATAGGACTACATTGACCATCAAAGACCATGCCCCGATAAAACACGGTATTTTTTAACATCAACACTTTGTAATTAACTTATTGTTTCCGTTTATTTTTATTGTAATTTATATTTGAAAAAAATAAGAAATGATTAATAAAAAACAAGACTGTTTTACTACGAAATCAATATGTTTTAAATTAAAAAATGACAAAAAACCTGATAAAACGAAATAAGAACGCACGCCGGAAGAAAATTAACTGATAAAATCAGTCTCCTTATTCTCCCTCCGTACGATTTTTTATTTCCATTAAAAAACTCCAGACTACTTGAATTCAGAACACATTTGGAATACTGTTCATAAGGATACCCGAATTCCTTTTTGTTATTTTTTTAATGTATTCTGTGAAATTATATAAATCTTACATTATCTGTGTTAAGGCTTAATATTTTTAAACGAGTAATTTATGTAAATGACTATGCAGACATAAGTATATTTTTGATATTTTTATAAACTATTGTTACACGAACATTTCACCAATAAATAAAACTTATCAATTAATTTATAACATTTCGCGGCATGTAACTACCATAAAATTAATCAGTGTTATTTCAAAATCTAAATTTATGGCTTTAATCAGATGAAAATCACAAGAGTGGACAGTCTATAGATCTACAGATACAATATTATGACAATATGCGATGTCAATATTATTTGGTTTCACTACCTTATCTCTACATCTGTTTAATGTGTCCCTTCACTTATAATAATAACATTGGTGTTTTGAATAGAAAATATTAAGCTGGACTGTTTTTACATAATTTAATCTATGTAAGTTATAGATAATGAAATAGCGTGCGTAAAAGACTAAAATAGTTTTAAATATATGGTACATTTATTTTTTTATTAATAACGATTTTTAATAAAAAAAAATATAATAAAATTTTGGAATACAACAAACTATGTATAATACCGAGTTATAAGCACTACACAGAAATATTCAGAACCACAAGATTATTACAATAGTTATTCATGACGGGGAATCGAATCCGGGACACGCTCATCAGACCGAGACATTTTTCTAGAAAAATAATTCTAAATGGAAATACTATCGGGTCTAGAGTTACATAAACTATAGTCATACGGGTCTGAACATAAAATCCAGCCTTCCGAAATAATATATGTACGTACATATTTCAAGACTGGGATCCAAGACTTACCCCAGGTGGCCACTGACAGTATAAATCACCCCGTTTGCCCCCCTGACCTCTGGGTACCGAGGATTAAGGGCTCGGTTCCCAAGACCCACAACCACACGATATAGGACTAACAGAAATAATTTATATTTATTTATATTACCCTTTTAATACACAGATAGCCATAAGTGGACTATATACTTGATTGCTATTTCAATTTAATAAAAAACTTATTACCACAGTACGGTTTTTCTGAGCTAATAAAACGCTGTCGATACTTAACTTGCATTACAATATAAGCAATTAGAATTCAATTACCTATTAATAATTATTATAAAAATAGTCATACTCGAAACAATATTATTTAAATTAAATCTTTGATATTTTAAAACACTAACATTTCCTGCATTTTCCAAGTCATGTTAAAAATTGTAACAAATTTATCAAATGAAACATCTTGGATTTAAATCTCTGCTTTTGTGTAGGTATATTTTTATTGTTAATAAAATTGCAACTTTTACCTGAGATTGTTAAACTCAATTTTATTTTAGAAATAAATATATCGAACGCATTAATCTATTTCGCTAAGTCACAGTAGAACTGGATTAAACCCTTTAAAAAAGCCCCGTTTTGAAAAATCACACTACTTCTACCCAAGTTCCTTTGTAAACGTGTTCTGTATTTAAAATTAAATTCGAAGTTCTAAAGTTTACAATAGAGTCGTAGGTTTTTTTTGCACGTAATAAATGACTAAGGAACGAAGACATACAGCCAAGTTTGTTAACAATAAAATATCGGCTATCGGAGGGGAGTTAATCGTAAGGTCTCAAGTTTAACTCGCAATAACATCTTAGAAAAAAATATATAACGCATTTGGTTGTTTTTATCTCGATAAACGGAGACGTTTTATTGCTTTTAGGTTCGGTTAATATCGTAGAAATTTTAGTATCGCAAGGTAGACTATAAAATTTAACGGGTGTATTATTAAGTCGAGATTTACTTTTCAATTATTATCTGCTCATTGTGACAGAAGTTAAAGATGTTATTGTGACCCTGTACTCGTAATAAAGTTACATTATAACGTAATTTTATTATGATCCTTTGATTACTTTATATGGTGTATGCTTTTATATGTAGGTCGTTTTTTATATCGATTGCACATGCACAAAACAATGAAACGATTAAATCATTTATGGGTGTTGTTTTGACCAGAGACAATACAATTTAGTTTTAATCGTTCCTTAAATTTGGCGCGGTTCCATTTTGACACAGCCTTGTATAGTTTGAAACTTTGAAACAACAATAAACCATTATATTTTACTTGTTTGTAAATAATTGTAGTTTTTTCAGTATTTTTAGTAAAGTAAAACATTTAATAATTTATTTTTAAGCACAGATGAGTATACAATAATATTACACGAGTAGTTATTATAAAGATTTTATGAAAACACAAGTATAACAATTATAGTGGTGTGGCTCTGTCATTATCACAAAGAATTTATCCTTTCAAGATTTTCCCATGCGCCCGTCCGTTGGCAACTTTCCCGCCAATTATTTTTTTTAAACAAGAGTCAAAGGTTTGCTATTACAGATAAAGTATTGCCTTCTACTATGTGGTTTAGACTAGTGGTATGGTGTGCTTAGTAAAAACTATTAAATTTTAAAATTGGAATTCAATATAAATAACTAGAGTTATTTATATAATTAATATTATACTTCTACAGATAAAATAGGTAACTGTTTTTGAATCCACGTGTAAACTATTTTGAAATCATTCTTTATACGCATTGTCATGAAATATCGTGTGATACATTTTACAAACGTACCTAAAACTTAAATTAACAAGGGAATGTATAAATAATAATATTATAACGTTCTTCAATATTGTGCCCGCCCCTCAATATCGCCTCGTAAATTTCCCATAGCGCGTCGTACGAGCAATTGTTGTCAAAAATAAATCACGGCATTACTTGGACAGTTGTTGTTGCTTGAAAGAAATTTAAAAAAACTAGATCGAAAAAGTCATCCTTACGTCATAATGTCTTCGTTCTAAATTCAATTTTGACAGTTAAGGTTTGAAATATAAGGTTCATAGCCGAGAATCGTTTTGGAACTGCGAACCGCGTAAGGGCAAGACACATTGTTCCGAATTTGCACACTTCCTCAAACAATAATAAAAGGGAGCGAGGGCAACAAAGGGATCGGAAGATGGTGGATCTGCTCCAGATTGCATAACAATCAAGATTATTAGTTCAATTTCTGAACTCACGTCTAATGGAAGCAACAATCGCGGAGACAACAATGCGTTCCGAACCTAAGGGTTCTTTTGACAGCGTGACATCTGCCTTAAGTTTTTCAGACTGAATTACTTATACGTCGGTATTAAAAAGCTAGGTATATCAAATTAAACTAACGTACAAGCTATTATAGTACTGGCATATAACATACGATTATATGTATAAAGAAAAAGAAATTATTATATGTACCTAACAGGTAACATGTATCTATTTATAAACAGTGGCCACATATTCATTAATAACTAATTAAAGTAATTAATTCAGCCATTCCTTGCGGTCTAAATTCCACTTTAAAATATAAAAACTCTGACGTTGATGAAATTTTCTGACCTTTTATAGTTAATTGCATTGCTAAACATGCGGTAACTTCAAACTTGCAATTCAAACCAGAAATTAACTTAATAACTGAGAAAACACGATACATTTCTTAACTTTTTTAGACACAAGTTTTGCAAAATGACATGTTTAGAAAGCCTTTATCGCGACGTGGTCAACGCAAAATACCAAAGGAAAAATGTGGAAACATTTATTATGTCACATTATAAATAATTAATTACATAGATAATAACTATGTGTAGTAACATACTGAAATAATACTGTTAACATAATAACACAGCTGTCATTAGCGCCATTACATATCGTCCTACATCTGGACTTGTGGACACTACCTAATATTAAGTCGGTCTAGTTTTACAGTAATAGGCGGCAGCGATTTTTTTTTAACTTATAAAAGTGTATGCATCAATATTTATAAATAACGTATTTAAAACCAGCATATTTATAACTGGTTTTGTTTAAGTTTAAATATTTTTGAAACCTGCTGAATCTGAAACCTGAAATCTGAATGAGATGTAAGTAAACAATTGAAATCGTTTTTACGCAACTTTTTTATGATTTTTATGAAACTTTTACGAAATGTGTGCAATTTTTTCAATACCACGATCAGTGACGTTAATTGGTCGTTTTATTAATCCGTAACTAACTCAATTTACGTGTTACAAAACTTTCTGATCCATGGATTTTTCAAAGGACTTCAAACACATAGAAACTTGTCTATCTAATCTATAATACAAGTGGATCCACAGTTCAATCAGTCGGAAAGATGGGAAAAAAAATTGCAAAAAATCACAATTTGCAAAAAAAAAAAGTTAATAATTTCCATTGAGATATACTAGAGAAAACAAAATCAAAGCACTAGTGTGCCCTCTCAGTTGCGGCTATTTATCTAAAATAATAAAACGTACAGTGAAAGCGACTAAACAATTTATGTGACTAATGAAATAAATTGATAAAAATTATTAAAACCGCCTGCGTCTATGACACCGCTGTCTCCTGTCACCATGCTAGCACCGGCCATATGGTAGGATCATAGATTATATCACAGATAACCTGAACATATTGTTATGACGTTAACAAGGTGGCGCCAGGTTTATTGACTTTTGACCAAATGTAGAGCACTGTGTACCGAGTTGATGTTTCAAGGGGTTATTTTGGAATTTTAATTTGCTGTATAAATATATCTGTACTTTATATTCAATGATAGTAGTAAGACATTTTATTAAGTATGGGTTCATATAGTTAAGTATAATTATTGTGTTTGTTCCTGGCGCCCTGGCGGAATATGCAGTGTAGTAAAAAAGGTAAGTTTAGCCTTTTCTACCATCTAAAATAGTAAAGTAGACTAAAACTATTGTGACTTGTGACTGTAACCACAGACCACAAAATTGCCCAAAAATACATATACGCAGAAACTACCTTTTGCCCGCTTCGTACGCCTTAAATTGCACATAAAATTTCCTCTTGAATGACTCTATCTATTAAAAAGGTCGCATCATAATTCTTTATAAGATACAAGTATACATAGGAGCAGACAGCGGAAAGCGACTTTGTTTTATAATGTAAAGTTATGATTTTGTTTCTAAAATATAAAAAAAAACATTTTTCGCTCTTGTGTACAGTTGCGTATTTTTGAGTTACAGCAATTACGCTTTCCAGCGTCGTTATATTTTTGATCATCGCTTATTGATTGTTGATTTTAAAGATAGTGTATTAACACTTACTATAAATAACAAATTAGCATTCGACCTCTCGAGTAATGCAGTAATTTGGCGTTTGACGTTCGTTCAAACAAAACAATGGAAGTTGGAACTGCATTTGTGCTGCAATTAGCGTCACTTACTGAGGCGCCGGCGTCAGCGCAGCTGCGTAGGCGTGTGACGCGTAGGTACCCTTGTGTGAACAATGGACATAATTAAATATATAAGTAATATAGAGATGAAAGGTATACCTACTAAATTTTAAGAGGTCATCGCCCATATGTAATATTTCGAATAGGATTTTTCCTGAAATCGATATAAGGTGCGTTACTGCCCCTGAGAACAACCTTATTGTAAATATTTTAACTTTATGAAATAAATGTTATTTTGTATAAAGTCTGCGATTTAATTATTTATTTTGAACTTTATTTTAATGTGTTATGTTAAAATACAATGGAGTTACGAGCGATAACTTGTTTGAATAATTGTCTTCCGATCTGCATATGCTGTTTTAAGCTCCTTTTTTACTAGAAACCGACTATATTATTACAAGACTAAATATTGCGAGTATGAGCGAGTGTTGCCATTAATTACGATATTGTAAGTGTGTCATTAATTGCACACAGGTGCACAGGCTTGTATTGGCACGTGCGTGCAACAGATGCATCGGCCATTGACGCACTAGACTAGCTTATACTACGACGATCCGCGAATATTTTGACTATTTTTGTCTGTATATATGATTTGTCTAGTTTTATATAAAATACAAAATATAGTTATATTACATCTAGATTTAATAGATATTATGAAACTTTGATGACCACTCTAGTTTATGGCTCTAAAGGATAAATTAAGACGAAACATTAAAATTATTTTGTTTTAATTAAACATAATATACGAAGACAGATAGAAGATGTAGAGTCCATACCTGAACCTTAACAAATTGCATATGCATACAATAGTGACAACCGTTGCTTCACATATACATCACACGTTAATTTGAATTAAACAGTTATCGAAATAGCGAGCAAGTACGAATAACTACAGTATTCATCCTGTGTTAACGTCAGCGAAATCAACATATTTATGTATAAATAACCCTCTGCCTAGTTTCTCAAAATGCATGTACGATTTTGAATTAAACTTTTTTTGGATTAAGGGTTTTGTAAAAATGTTATTTCAATAACGTTTATAGTCCACAAGTTTCAGGATTTTTTTGTATTTACAAAAACAGTCCATTATACTTTTATTAATTAAACAGTTATTGAAGCGAAATAGCGAGCAAACACTCAAATAACTGCAGTTCCCAGCTTGTGTTAAGGCAAGCGTAAATTCGCCAAAGGTGCAAAAGGCTTCCTCAAACATTCCCATCAATCCACTTAGTTCATCCAGTTTTACTACTGTCCAAATTAATAAAGGTCTTGCCACTGATAGCGTACTGTGGCGATAGCAAACGATGAGTGGTTAGGGTTCTTATTTCTAGATACCCCTCCTGTTTAATGGGGTTTGTGTTATTTTATTATTAAAAGTAGATTGCTTTCTGCACTTGAGGTCCGGTTTAAAGAAAAAACGTCTGAAAAATTTGTATGTTGTAAAAATATATTTTATCGCTGTAAATATGTTTTTCAAGCAGAGTCTCCCAAACGCCCGCTGTGCCTGGATTTAGACTTCTTTAATTTTATCCAGAACCGTTTAGCGGATAGCTGGCATAGTGAACAAATATCCATCTTTCCAATCTTTTACATTTATAGTAGTAGTAAATAAAATCTGAATAATTGCGTGAATGTCTTTTACAAAAAAATCTCTTGCTCTTCATCAATTAAAGTATATAAATGATAAAAAGTAATATTTCACGTACTCAAATAAATTTAATTAAATATTCCTCTACTTCAGTGTTGCCAGGACTACCAACAACCCACAATATGCGCAACACGCATATAAATACTAAAGTATGATCCCCAAAACGGAGCCCGTGCAAACACGGTACCTACGGACAGACAAACTGAATTATTCATGACCACCACCACCTGCCCCCAACCGACATTTGTAAACCAATAAATATTTGAAGTTGTCATTAACTTATGCTTAGACAAATTGTCCTCCGGAAATAGAAGGTGAACAAACTGAACTATCTGTTTGTCTATGGAAGTAGAAAAAGTGTTTAAAATTAGAACACATTGTGCTGTGGGTGCATGACTGTGGCGGAACTACTGTCCCTTATATTTAATTGTTATGGCCACGAAGGAAAGACAGGAAGTGGCACGTGGGTGAATTGAGACGACCAGTATGATCAGCTTACCATACTTAACGTCAGTGCTTGCCAGTGAATGAGACACATAAATTTTGTTTTGCGGGTTGTAAAACTTCGTAAACGTGCCTCATTCATCGTTGACAACAGAGAACCATTAAAAAGTGCAAGTTTCTTAGTGGTAAGAATAATATTAGGAACTGACTTCTATGTATTTGGCGACAGCGGTTTCCATTAATCGTTCCCTATCCCACTTCCCCTTGTTTCTCTTTTCCGTGGTTATATCATTCAATTAACTGTAATTAAATTAATGTAGCAAAGGAATATGAACACACTCTAATAGAATCTTATTGATAGGTATCCACTGCTAATATGTTAGTGAGCATACGTAAGCAACTAGAAAAAGTATTAGATTCTTACCTGAAATTGGGCATGGATTGGGTACGTTTCTGCTCTTAAAGATGGAATGTCTGGAATGTTAGAATGCCTCGTATAGTTTCTCACCCTTAGTGCATCGTTCTAACCAATATACATGAATGCTGCCACTGCTATTGTAAGGTGAAAGTAGGCTTTGTGTCTCTAAAGTCTAAACCATATAGGATTTCCTTACCAATTTACGAATAACAAACTGTACATTTAATATTACAATCTTAGCGGAAAGTCCATTGTAATGTATCCTCTCAAATGTATAAATTGTTATTAACGACATTAAAATAGAAAGTAACGTATTGAAGTCTGTGTCGTTAAGGGCCCGACGAGATCGTCTTCAAAGATACGTTTCATGCATATCTATACGAAATTCCAGAATCAAGATCCTTTGCAATAATGTATCCGCTTCGGCACAAGCCGGTTGTACATCACTCGACAAACTTTTGTTTTGCCCATCACTATTCTTATCTCGAACGCTATTAAGTTCAAATTACCTATTTAATCTGTATATGCAATGTTGCCATAGCTCTTAATGTTCGGGCGTTCCAAAATTGAAATCCGCTAAAACGTGTTCCGTTCCATTCAGACCGACGTCGTTGAAACGCAATAAACATTCCAAATTCAACTTCCGAATCTATACCTTATTCCGTTATGCGTTCGGAAATTCGATATAATCCAACTGCAAAGTAACTTATGTCGTTCAATAAGAAACTTTTGTTCCCGACCCCAAGTTTCGCGAGTCGAGACGTGAATTTGATATTAAAAAATGCTCCGAGAGAAATCTTAAATTCAATAGTAATTTGAAAAGCAAGGGAGAGGATAATGGAGCGAGTCGTACGCCCTGTTTTTGCGGTGTTGTATTTAGTTCGCGAATTCTTCAGGGTCGTTTTGTGTACACACTGGTTTCTGAACGCAGCATGTGTCAGTCAGACTATGGCGGGTACAAAAGCGCGCCAAGATTCTAATTACACAGTCAATTTGGTACAGCGGGAAATATGAGTTATTGCCTGAGCGTAACGGAGATGAAATCGGCCAGTTTTAAACTCCAACAAAGGTTCATATTTATGAAAGAATTTAGGAGCAATTTAGCATCAGAATGCGTTTAAGTATTGGTAAGTAATTAGTACTGTGATTTTCATATAATTGACATGGAAGGGGTTCTTAAATTATTTCTAACGATGGTTCAAATTCATAATAAGTTTATGAAGACATAATGGGGTGTAATTTGAACAAATTGCGCTGTTGCTATGATTGGCACTGATTGCAATGATTGTATGTATTTTAATCTAATAGCAAATTTTATGAATTCGATACGCCTTATATCGATTTTATATTTACCTTGACTTAGTTGCTTCTTTAATAAATGAATCATACGTGTATCTTTCATCAGACCAATAACTGTTTAGAATCCTTTTCCATTTATTTTATTTACGCCATAATCGGCTACTTCGATATCCATGGGTAAATTATGGTCCTATACGATACCAAATCCGCGGACTAGAACGAATTCACTATCGACTCCTTAATCGCCTTTTGATGGAATAAGATCTTCGCTCCAATCAGAGTGAGAAGTATTTCTCACGTAAACTTCATTGGTAGACTTCACAAAAGTTTGAGAACATTCTTACAGAACTTTCACACACCTAAATTAAGCAATATTTTTTCTTTACCGTCAAAGTGGCTTAAATAACAATATATTTTATTTAATAACGGAACGGACTGTGATAGCTTATTTTAAATGACTAAAAATAGAATACGTAACTTCAATTCTCCAACAAAAATAAAATTGTTTATTAACTTACTAACTTACAATTTGTTGTGAGTAGTAACAATTGTGAGTAGTATCACTACTTTTACTATTGTAATAAAGTTAAGATATTAAACCGACCGTTAATGACCGTCGTAGTGTGAAAATCCGTTTCACATGTTACGGTTAACCGCGATCTAATTTTTCGCACTACTTTTTATTTTTATCATCTTCTTGATCAAGTTTTAAAAGTCAACCGTATAGTTCAGTTAATTTAATTAAAGTTATGGAGATACTGTCTGGATAAAGATTTAATCTTTCAAGTTGTATTTCTGTAAAGGTCATTATCATTTTCATCACTACGTAGTATAAAAAAGTCGCTTACCGCTGTCTGTCCCTTTGTATGGTTAGATGTTTAAAACTGCGCAACAGCTTTTAATGCGGTTTTTTAAATAGATAGAGTGAATCAGGAGGAAGGTTTATATAAAATTTAACGAGTGTAAAGCCGTGGGTAAAAGCTAGTAACTATATGAACGATATTTAAATATTTGAAACCATTGGTATCCATTGAAGTAACTTCACTTCTTTCAACGACTAGAGGGCGACGAAGGAATTAGACTTACCCATACATGCTAGATTATCCATTCCTGCCTTACAACAGTAGTGTTACATGCTTCTGAGTTATATTTCTGGTTTAAAGTTCGGAGTATTATAACGCTTACAATCAGGCATGATTATTTTCTACACCAATTTCCGAAAACGTCACAAAATTCCTAACCACGCGATTCTACGAGAGATATGTACTACTTAGTATTCGTGTTTGAAAAGTGCCAGTAATGCTCATAATAATAAAACGAATAAACGTGTGCCATAAATAGTGTATAACGAACCTAGTAGCCCAGATTCTCGATTTCAATGGCGTTACATTACTTGAACCGCAGTTACTAACGGTAATGAGGCGAATTATGAGTAAAAGTGAAATTAAGATTAACGCTTAATACAGAGAGCATTATAATTTTTGGACTAGTTTTTTTCTTTTTTTAATTGATATAACAAATATGCAGTTTCGATATTGAGAGACTATCGTACATGGAAATCAGTAATCAACTCCGGTCAAGATTTCTATGAAAGCAAGAAAAAAATAATTAAATATACTCCTCCGGTATAGATTGCATTGCAGTCTAGCTAATTAAGCTTCAGGCCTCCTACAGTGGTGGGAAAAATCCCAAACTTTGCAATGCAAAAATGGTTAACAGGTACAAACACTTGGTTTAAGTACATATTTGCATTTTAGCTAAATGACAATTATACTACCCTGTGTTTTAGAGATAAACATTTATCAGATAGGCTATAAAATAATACTTAATGCATTATGTCATCCCACTAAACTTGTGCACAAAATACTTAGTTAAAAACATCTCAAGGCCGATATGAACATGAATAAGCCATCGATCACAAAGACGTAACGGTTGAGCATAAAAAGGGGATGCTTACGAGTCTTACGACCATCGCATATTGGCTGGCTATCATACCATACCATGCATATTGGTAACGGTGAACAATGGTATGCATTCTATATCAACCATAGAGTTATTATACATAGAGCAGGCGAGTAGGAGTCTGACGACCCGAGTGGTACTATACCGGTCTGACGCGCTATAGGTCCCGGGTTCGATTCCCGATTGCCAGACAGATTTCTGAATGATGAATTTAGATTTCTGGGTCTGGGTGGTTGTGTATTTGTGTTTGTGTGTCCATGGCACCCACGACACAGAAGAAAATCCTACTATGGGGCTATGAGTGTCGAAAGCGTCTTTATCTATTGCTTTTACGTAAAAGTTTTAAGTATCCTAGGTATGTAGTTTTAAGTAAAGTAAAATCCACACTCACCTTAATTTAGCAAAACATACAAAGTATTACTATAGACGCTAAGTAGGTGATCGTTCCTAATAAACCAATACACGTAGGAGACACCAATATACCATACATGTATAGAAAATCGCGATGAAAAATAGCGATAAGGCGTGAAATTGTTCTCTACTGGCATTCCATCTATATAACGGGTCTGTAATGTCTGTACGTGACAAATCGGGAGGTGCTGTCATGGCGTCGATGACAAATGATAATGGTGTCTGTAATTGTAGGCATTCCTATACGTGAAGCATCATAATCCGTTGAGACAACGGCGTGTGAACAGTTTTTATATAGCTTAGGCTACGCAAATAACATTTTTAATATTTTAATATTTATTATGTAACGGGTACTCACGATCCATGCAACTGGGTCGAAATATCGGTATAAATAGCAAAACGTATCGTGAGTACCCGTTACATAATAAATATTAAAATGTATCAATTCCGCGATAATTCTAGTCTAAAATCATATTTTTAATATTATACGTAATTATATCTATAGTAGAATCAGTTCAGTTCTACCAGCGTGGTACTACTGTCACACCTATAGAATGAAGCCATTCGTTTCGTTTGTTGAGGATTAACGGCTGACTTAAATCAGACACAGCAATGCAGCGCTGGAACGCTATGATATGGGGCTCTTCAAAAAAGGTGCAAAAAGAGCTCTCCTCTAAAGCCAGTGTTGCATTGCGACTCCTCTAGTGTTGCAAATAACCATAGGCGACGGTGGCTACTTTCCATCAGGTAGCCCGTCTGTCTTATCGTTGCGTCTTATCGTAGCGACGACCCGGATGGCGCAATGGTTAACACGCCGGACCGCTAATCCGAAGGGGTCCTGGGTTCGATTCCCAGCGAGGCGGAAATTTGAATGATGAGTTTAAATTTCCGTTCTTGGTCTGGGTGTGT